>JAJMAK010000283.1:0-22156 GCA_030572615.1 Metschnikowia lachancei | reverse complement strand
AGCATCATACACCGCCACATCATCATTCTTACAAGAACGATTGAATTCATCTAAAGCAATCACCCCCTCAGTTTCAACATCAGGAGTGTTCTCTACCGAATTGTTAAAATCACCACCATAGAATAAAATCACTGATTGATGCTGACTTTGTAAACCTTCGAAACCAGATTTCATATCCTCAATAATCTCAGCATGAAGGTCTTTGTGGTCCGATGGGAAATAGAAGTTCTGGAATACAACATGTTCCCCAGTCTTCGTTTTCGCTCGAACATCCGTCGAGTACCTCGGGTGCCTAACTCCTTGGTTGAGTTCATATGTTCCAAGGATCTGTATAGTAATGGGGTTAACGAAGATTCCCGTGAGGTTTGTCTTCCCCCTTCCTCGAGGACTTGTGAAAAACTGACGACGATGCTGTTTCGCAAAATCATGCATAGCTTCAGTTTTTCCTTTGGTAGCTTCAAATTCTTGAATGCCACTTTTTCACTTCTCCACCCTCCGTAGACTGCCCTCCCATGACCCATTGCGTTGTCTTCCATTTGGAATGGTACGCACGATTAACAGGTACATTAGTAGAGTCTTATATAAATCCTCAAGAAGCCTCTAACACAAAGCGACTAGTGTGAAACATTCTTGATCACAATTACTTTAGAAAGAAAAAAAAAAAAAAAAAAAAAAAAAAAAAAAAAAAAAAAAAAAAAAAAAAAAAAAAAAAAAAAAAAAAAAAAAAAAAAAAAAAAAAAAAAAAAAAAAAAAAAAAAAAAAAAAAAAAAAAAAAAAAAAAAACACATCTCAATAGTCCTAAAATCCACCTACGTCGCTTAATGAAGGGAGCCATTTTGAGGTAGAAGAAAAAGACGTAGAAAAATATTAAAAAAAAGAATAGTGCGTCACAGACAGGATTCGAACCTGCGCAGGCAATGCCCAACACCTAAACCGCTTAATAGCAGGGTGTCGCCTTAACCACTCGGCCACTGTAACGAGATTGAAAAAAGCTCTGAAAAGATTAATAGATTTCTTCAAATATTGTTGAATTAATCATATTTCAATTTAACTCTTTTGATGCATATTTAAGACGTTTTATGTGTAATTTTCTCTCAAAAGATTTTCTAATAAAGTTTTGAGACAATTTTACTCATATCCGTCCTAAAATTCCAAAAACAAATCAGAATCATGTTGGATCACGTGCCCTACACAACTGCGACTGCGACCTTTGGCTACCGATACTGAATAGCGGCCCTTGACTTGTCGCTTGAAAAGCAGCAAACACCCACCATGGCATATTATCAACAAGACCCTAATTTACAGTTCTACCAGTCCAACTATGGAAATTCCTACCAGCAGCCGGCAATGGACTCGGCAAACTTGGGCACAATGAACTCCGGGTTCGCATCCAATTTCGACGTGTCGGGCGATATGGGTGGCATGGAGTTGACCCCTGGTCTCCTTGCTGCCTTCGGCACTTCAGGTTACTCGGGCGAACCTCCACTCTTGGAGGAACTTGGTATCAATTTCCAGCATATTAAGGTGAAAACATTGGCCGTTTTGAACCCACTTAAAAAGGATATCAGCCTGGATATCATGGCCGACTCCGATTTGGCAGGCCCGATTCTCTTCGTGTTACTCTTTGGCACTTTACTACTATTGTCTGGAAAAGTCCAGTTTGGATATGTCTATGGTGTGGGATTATTTGGAATTCTTAGTTTGCATTACCTCTTCAAGCTCATGAGCAACGACGTACAGATCGACTTGACGCGTTCCGCTTCCATCCTTGGTTATTGTTTATTACCCTTGGTGTTCATATGTGCCTTGGGATTGGTGGTATCGTTGGACTCGATGTTTGGGTACATCTTGAGCGGCTTGGCTGTGTTCTGGTGCACTTACTCTGCTTCTGGCTTGTTTGTCACAGTATTGAAGCTCCATAATGTGCGCCCATTAATTGCGTACCCGTTGTGTCTTTTTTACCTTGTGTTTGCTTTGATGGCAATTTTTGTCGAGAATAAGCCACTTACCTAGGCCATTTCTCGTGCAATATACTTTAATTTTCTTGATAGTAGGCTGATTTACACACCTAGATGAGTTGAGCTCGTACACTAATTTTCTGTTTAGAGATCAACGCAAGAGAACATTACTAGGTAAACCATATTCTTCAATGGTTTTAGATACCTATAATCTCAACATCGTGTTTATGACTCGCTGGATATCTAGACTTAAAGTATGTTAGTCTGTTTCTCTAAGGTTTACCGGATACAATTGGGACACCTTTGATTCGTTGTTATTTTCTGGTGTCATTCGTGTGTTATCTCACTTGTGAGGTCTTGCTCCAACCGCAGAGACCTCCGAACTAAGTAATAAAACAAGGTCTTTTTAAGCTTAATAAATAAAAAGAAAAGTTTAAGATTTCTTTTTCTTTTTATTCTTGGATAATATTTTCAAAGGTTGTTTAGATGGACTTCTGCCACTGGCTAATGTTTCTTTTTTTTTTGTTTATTGGCACACAGCGGAATTGTAACCTGGCACTACGAGCTTTGCTCTCGCGTTAACTTCCTACATGCCAATCTCGATACTCACTTTTCCACACACGTAATTTCCACATATCTTCTTCACAATGCTACCGGGACACGGTACACAGAAGCTTTTTCGGACATTTCAAAGACCTACATTTCAAAGATATGCTTCGGGCACTAAAAAACCATTCTATGTCACAACACCGATCTTTTATGTCAATGCTAGTCCTCATTTGGGGCACATCTATTCGATGCTTCTAGCAGATACTAAGGTGAGATGGGAACAGTTAGATTCGACAAAAGAAACCTATTTTCTCACAGGCACAGATGAACATGGCTTAAAGATTCAGGCTGCCGCTGAGAAGGATCAAGTGGACCCAAAACATTTCGTGGATCGTGTTTCAGAGAACTTCAAAAAACTAGCTCTGACGTTCAAAGTCCAGGCCGATCGTTTCATACGAACCACAGATCAGGATCACCTCGAAACAGTACAGTACTTCTGGAAGCAAATGATCTCCAAGGGTCTCATCTACAAAGGCTCCCATAGCGGCTGGTATAGTATAAGTGACGAAGCATTTTATCCAGAGTCTCAGATCACCGAGGTCCCCGATACAAAGACTGGAACCACCAAGAAGATTAGTATAGAAACCCGCAACGAAGTACATTACCAAGAAGAGGAAAACTATTTCTTTCGTCTTGGGCAATTCAAAACAAGGCTTATTGGATTTTTAGAAGAGAACCCGACCTTCGTCTTCCCAGATCTGAAATACAGAGAGCTACTTTCTTCATTAAAAGCAGAAACTCTTGAAGACTTGTCTGTTTCGCGACCATCCTCCCGGCTTAAATGGGGAATTGCTGTTCCGGGTGATGATTCTCAAAAAATATATGTGTGGTTCGATGCTCTTGTGAACTATCTTACTGCAGCCGGATACCCAACTTTCAAATCTCAAACAAAGATGAGCCACTCAAACACGAGTATTTGGCCCCCGGATACACATATCGTAGGAAAAGATATCACCAGGTTTCATTGCGTGTATTGGCCTATTTTCTTGATGGCAGCAGGGGTCGAACTTCCAAAACAAGTTCTTGTTCATTCACATTGGTTGAGTGAGGGAGTAAAAATGAGCAAAAGCTTGGGCAATGTAGTTGACCCTTTTGGATTGTCTGAGTATTACGGAACAGATCCAACGCGGTTTTATTTGATGGAAAATGCCAGCATCACCAATGACTGCAAATTTTCCGAGAGAGAAATTCAAAATAGCTACTCTTTACTTGTGAACAAATGGGCCAACATTTGCTCACGAGTGGGCGGTGAAAAATTCAGCCTTTGTAAATCTGTGTTGGACCAGAGAAAGGGGCGTTACGATAATATTGATGAACTTATTATGGGGCTTGGACCTCAGGATTCGCCCGCTAAGACAATGCAATTGAGGGATAAGCTTGTTCTAAGCATCAACTCGCTATACAAAGACATGAATGAGGAGATGAAGCACTACGGCCAGATGCGTGCACTTCAAAGGTGGTGGGAGACTGTGGAACTAGGAAATGAATTTTTCCAGCATTGTGAGCCATGGCGCTACCAGAGCCTCGCGAAGTCTGACGAAACACATCAAAAGGAGTATCAGACATTTGCTAACTACGCTGTGTATTTATGTGCAGAAGCAGGCCGTGTCACCTCCATCTGTGTTTCCCCATTCATGCCCGATTTAGCTTCAAAATTCTTGGGACATTGGAGCATTCCACAGGAACGCAGAAACCTGAACTATTGCTTGGTTGGAGCTGACTCGAACTACGGATCAACCGATAAGAGTATTGGTAGCTTCAAAGTGATGACGAAGTTGAAGAAGTAGTGAAACGAAGAGAATAGCAAAAGAAGAAAAAGAAGAAAGAAGAAGCCACGTGTATATAAGAACCAATGAGTTCCTAGAGACCCATCAAATAATAGGAAGAAAAGTTGCCTCGGCCTAGGTGCGTCTAGACTGTAAAATAACACCATCCCGGAAGACGCGCCGCGCTCGCCACGCGCGATCTACGTCCATACACGAAATATACTACTGTATCACGTGACTCTTTGACACGTGACTGTCTCTTAAATCGCTGGCGTCGCTCCATTCTAACACGGGATTCTACCACCCTTGTTGATTTGTTCAAACCGACATACATCATTCATTTCCCTGTCCACTTCTCTTACAATAGTGCCAAATACAAAGCTATGGCACGAGGATCGCGGCGCCACATCAAGGACGACGATGATGAAGATATTGTCGACCCGTCGACTCTGAATAACTCACCTCAGCCTAGGAGAGCGAGAAGGCATGTTTCGTACACCGAGAACTCTGACGGCGATGAGGATTTTGCCACGGACAATGACATTGTCAAAGCAAAGGTGGAAGAAGAACATGAGCTGCAACCAGCTCAGCCGGCCGACCCAGATGTCCTTTCTGAAGACGCAACGTCAGAACCTGACAATGAAAACAAAGATGAAAACTACGACGAAAATTTCTCTGATGAAGATGACGAAATCATGCCTGCCAGAAAGCGTGCAAGGAAGTCTTCGCGCCGTGTGGAACGGCCTGAGGGTGAGGATTCAGACTTCAAAGCAGATGACGTCTCTGATGATGAACAATTGAGTGAGGATGGTTCTGATGAGGAGTCGGATTATCTTGCAAGAATCAACAAGCTACGAGAAAAGAAGTTTGTCGCCACAGATGATGAGGATGATTCCATCCACAACCATTCCAGATCCCGGAGGTCCAAATCGCGGTCTCGCAGATCTCGGCTGAGTGTTCGTCCTCATGATCGGAGGCCCAAGAGACGGCTGGCAGATGGCCATGACGATGATGATATAGTTGACGACGACAGCATCCAGCAAGAAATCAATGATCTATATGACTCTTCACCAGAAGCCTCGCCAATTAAGCACAAGCTCCGTGAGCGTGAAAGAAAAATCGACTATACTATTCCGTCTCTTATCACGAATGAAAATGAGAACGAATTGTATGCACCAGTACAGCCGTCATCCCAACAGATTCGTTCTCGTGGAAGAAAACTAACTGGAAACAAGTCGGAGTTCCGCAATCTACTATTCCCCACGGCAGGGCCTTTTGGTGGTAGTGATGTGGTTTCGCTCATGGGCCAGAATATTCCACCAGGTGGAATTCCCATTCCTGGCATGACTGCTGGTACCAATCTTCCAATGGCCTTGGGAAATGATTCTGATTCTTCTGATGATGAAATCATAACCACTTCAGCAAACCCAGATGTTGCTGGCTCTCTTAATCCATTACCAGGGCTTACAAATACACACGCGAAGGGGGATTTTGGCGGAGCTGGTAACTTCATCAACCACACAAATATTCGGGGAGCACAAGTGAGTGAGAAGAAAAAAAATTCTCTTAGCGACACCGATCCTTTAGGTGTGGATATGAATATAGACTTTTCTGCTGTTGGTGGTTTGGACAACTACATCGACCAGCTAAAGGAAATGGTCGCTCTTCCTTTATTGTACCCAGAGCTTTATCAAAACTTTTCTATTACACCTCCTCGTGGAGTATTGTTCCATGGTCCTCCTGGTACCGGTAAAACCCTCATGGCCAGAGCTTTAGCTGCGAGTTGCTCGACTCCAACGAGAAAAATTACTTTCTTCATGAGAAAAGGTGCTGATTGTTTGAGTAAATGGGTTGGTGAGGCTGAAAGGCAATTAAGATTGCTTTTTGAAGAAGCCAAAAACCAACAGCCATCGATCATTTTCTTCGATGAAATTGATGGCTTAGCCCCGGTTCGTTCCTCTAAACAAGAACAAATCCATGCTAGTATTGTGTCTACTTTACTCGCTTTAATGGATGGAATGGATAACAGAGGCCAGGTTATAGTCATCGGAGCTACTAATAGGCCAGACTCCGTTGACCCGGCGTTGAGAAGACCAGGAAGGTTTGACCGGGAGTTTTACTTTCCACTTCCAGACCTAGATGCAAGAAAACAAATCTTGCAAATTCACACCAAGAAATGGAACCCCCCTTTGTCTCCTGTCTTTATAGAAAAAATTGCGGGTTTGACCAAAGGTTACGGAGGTGCGGATATGAGAGCTCTATGCACCGAGGCAGCCTTGAACTCGATCCAAAGAAAGTATCCCCAGATTTACAAGTCCTCGGAGAAGTTGATTGTGCAACCTTCAAAAGTGAAAGTCGTGGCAAAGGATTTCATGAGAGCCATAGATAAAATTGTTCCGTCTAGCGCTAGGTCTACTTCCACGGGCTCTGCTCCTTTACCCGAGCGTTTGCAGCCTCTCTTGCAGGAGCCTCTAGACGAAATAGCAAGAAAACTCAATGACTTACTTCCAGGCTCTGTTGGTGTCAGAAACAAAATGACTAATTTGGAAGAAGCCATGTATCTAGACCCCACTATCAACGACGAGGATGGCGGGTTCTCAAAGCATGAGTTTTTGAGGAACCTCGAAAACTCTAGAGTTTGTAAGCCTCACTTATTGGTTTGTGGTGAAAGGGGTTCGGGACAACAATACCTTGGATCTGCTGTTCTTAACTTGTTAGAGGGCTTCCAGGTTCAAAATCTAGACTTGGCAACAATCTTCAGCGATGTAACGAGAACCCCGGAGCTGTGTATCGTTCAAGCTTTCACTGAAGCTAGGCGTCATCAACCATCAATCATTTTCATTCCAAATATTGACACGTGGTTCGATGTAATGCCACACTCTGCAAAAGCCACACTCGCGGGACTACTTAGAAATCTTCGAAGTAATGAAAAGATTTTACTTTTGGGTATTGCGGAAAAACACCATGAAGAACTTGATCTTGAAATGAAAATAGCTCTTGGATTTCTGAATGGTATGAACAATGTGGAATTGTTCAATCCTTCTACGCAATCCAGGAAAGAATTTTTCAATACTGTTAAAAATGCGCTATTGATGAAACCGTACGAGTTCCTCAATGACCTAGAGAACCGACCAAAGAGAAAGCTAAAAGTGCTCAAGCCTGCTCCATCAACTCTGACAAACAATGCAACATTGTCTAAAAAGCGACTTAAACAACAAGAGTATGATGACACTAAGCTTAAAAACATTTTGAAACTCAAGCTCGCTGCTATCATGGACCTCTTTAAGAACAGATACAAGAGATTTAAGAAGCCCATTATCGACGATTCTCTTCTCCATCATCTTTTCGATCCCTCGATTTTGGAAAATCCCCATATTCCATATGAGGTGCTTTATGTCAAGGGAGAAGAGCCTGAGCATAGTGAGACAATCAAGGAACTCACGACAGGAAAATATTTCTACAACATGGACTTGGATACAATTGAGGAAAGGATCTGGAATGGCTTCTATTCTGAAGCGAAACAATTCATGAGGGATATTCGAATGATTGTTAAAGACGCAATCACCTCCGGCGACAGAGAACGTATTCTTAAGGCAAATGAAATGCTCACAAATGCCCAATTTGGAATTGATGACTTCAACAATGCGGAATTTGCGAGAGCTTGTAGGCAATTGAGGGAAAGAGAAGTCAAGAAACAAGGCAAATTACTTGCGGAGTACCATAGGTTGAAAAAGGAATTCGAACAGAAGCAAGAAGAACTCTTGTCGAACATTGACGATAATCCCTCACTATCAAACGGCGATCAAAATTTGATTTCGCCTGAACTCAATGGTTCCGCCGATATTGAATTAAATGGACACGAGGGTCAAGAGTCATCAAAGGCTGGTGTCGCTGAAACATCGGAAAAGCCTGAATCGACGGGCTCGAACGGTGCCGAAAATAACATTAATGAAGATTCAGAAATGGTGCTTGATGAGAAAGTGACAATTGAGCCCACTCAGAACGGAAAGGCCTCCGCAGATCAAAGTAGCGTTTCTGTGTCCAAAAACGCAAATTCTCCTAATGTAAACCTACTTGCGGATAGTGCACCAACATTACTGACGATTGAAGAAGGTAATATCGAAAGTGAATCCGAGAGTGAGTCTGAAGCTGAGGACGGGCATGGAGTGGATCTTACTCGTACTCTTTTGCTACCTGAAAATCTTGATAGTGTGTTTGATGAGGAGATGGTGAATGCAACAAGTGGATTTACCATTGAGAGATTAGAATATTTCGTCGCCCGTCTCATGGAGATCATATGGGAGGATCGCAGTAAGTGGGATAAGATACCCACAGTTGCTAGATTAAAATCTGTGACGGAAGAGTTGGTTTAAGCATTGAATATCTCGAAAGTATAAATTTTGTATTCTTTTTGTTCCATTATTATACATACACCTAACATATACGAAAAGTATTAGATTAAAAGTTTGATTTGGGCTTTCCGCCTTTGAACGTTTACCATCCCTCCCCGACCATTCGTATGATTGTCGCTCCTCGTACATTCAAGCCATTGAGCATTTTCCCAAAATACATCCACATCATAAGAATTTATCAGGCAGGGTTAGTAATATTTTTGTCGTAATACTTTCTGACGTACCCGTAAAGCACCTCTCCCTATTTTTCTCGTATGGCAATGTGATCGCCTAATCCTCGGCACTTCCATCTCTAGGCCTGTAACTGATGTTTTGTTCCTCCAAATCATTGATTATATGAGGTGGTAACTTTCCATTCACTTTAACAGCATACATTCCGCCAACGAATGAGTCTATACGGAGCCACCTTGCGACCCACGAGATTTTATTGTCGTCGCCTAGCGCAACTAAGCCTTCGAAAGATGGCGATGTGCAATCTTGTATTTGGCCATCCTCGTTATCAGCGTAATGTAAGACGGACTCGCAGTTTGGGCATCCTTGTTCAAGAAAACGTCTATAAGGTTGGATGATTCCACAGAGCATGCATGCTCTTTCCGTTTTAGAGGACATGGCGTTTGTGGAGAGTTTACTTGTAGGGCGGGGTGAAAAGTTATCAGTTGGCGTGGTGACAGATGTCACGTGCTTTGTAGAAAAAGACACTGCTTTGGGAGCGAGAAACGCAAATCATAATAATCTAATATTCAACTGAATAACGCTTTTTCTTTTTTTTTTTGTATTTAGTCTACAAATAATAAGAAAATAGTTCAATCTGTCTGTTTTTTGCTCTTTATTTTATTTTTTTGGAAGTAATGTAATACAACTCAGTATGAATAATAAGTTGTCTGGCAAAGAACCCAGCCGCTGCTGCAACACGTACTAAAAATGTTTAGAATACTTTTGGAAGCATGTCTAATTTAGACTTTTAATGCTTTTTCAAACCCAATTAATTGTATTCTTAGGTCAATATGCTCTAATTCTTCATGTCCTATTTTTTAAAAGTTTTGATTTAGATTTTCGACTGCGAATGTTTGACAAAATTGATTTCAAAAGTCTAAAAATACCTTTTCTTGGTAACGTGAATCTTTAGTTTAAAAATCAGGGATTACAGCTATTTTGAAAATTCCAAGATGAAAAGAGATAAAAAAGGCAAAAAAAAAAGACTAAGAACGAAAGATTCAATAATTTATAAGCATATTGATGTGAAAGGTAGCAAACATAGTGATACAGCTTGGATCGCACATAAATTGGTATGTAGTTGAGTAATAATTATTGTAGGAACGCCTCGAGCTCATCTCTATAATTCTGAAATGTTTTTATACCAAAGTCTAGATTAAGGTAATATTGAAATTTCAAAAATAACCCCCCTTTTAAAGTTTGATTCGTAAAATTTATTTTTTACATCCTGTGATAATTCTGGGTGTCGCTCACAGTTTTGCTAAGGTCAGGCCTGTATCGTTAAACGCACATCTTCTGGACCTTTCTTTATCTATACCAACATATTTTTATGCATATGCTTCTGGCCGTAAGGATAGCCAGGCCACGTTCTGAAATGCTAGGCCTACTATGCAAACAAAAAGTTTTCCAACCAGCCCCATCAAGCCATCACATACTTTCCAAGAGATGTTACTCTGTCGACCCATCGCTCGTGGTCACTACTCTCACAGAGTCTCTACAACAAATGCATGCTTATGTAGGGCTTCCGTGGTACGCCTTGATTCCCATAACCACGTTTGGTTTAAGGGCTGTATGGACTTTTCCGCTAGCGCTATTACAAAGACTACGCATTCAGAAGCAAAACAGTCTTCGTCCCATTGTATCAGCGACTGGGCCAGCCGTACGGTTAAACTTGGCCAAAAAGGCTCTGAGCGCCGCCAAAACCAAAGCCACAGCTGTAACATCTGTGCTTTCACCAGCAAAAAAGATGAGGTATGAAGAGATTATGGTTTTGTCTACGAAAGAAGTCCGCAAAAGACAGAAAAAGTTGTTCAAGGCCCACAATGTACAACTCTATAAGAATTTTCTCCTTCCTCTTGCACAGATACCTTTATGGGTATGCATGTCGATGACCTTTCGGGATTTGAGCGGATGGTCAAGTTTGGATGCTGTAGCCAATAAGCCATTGGATCCTACGTTGTATAATGAAGGTGCATTGTGGTTTGCCGACCTAACCACCCTGGATCCCTTTCATATCTTCCCCATGGCAGTTGGAATCATAGCCCTTGTGAATGTGGAATGGACATTCAAAACCTTCGACTTGATGAAAGCTTCCACTAGACGTAAATTGTTTCGTCCCACAATTACCGACTCTTTGGCGAATATTTCACGTATGACCGTTGTCTTTCTCATGGCCGTTTCCTTGCATGCCCCTAGTGCCCTTACACTCTATTGGCTTAGTTCTCAATTGTTTTCTTTGATCCAAAATGTATTCCTTGACTTGTTGCTCCCCATAAGCTTCACACCAAAAAAGAGATTGAGTTCTGTGAAGCAACGTAACCCAAATGCCATCGATGTTGTGAACCACGAGGCAAACCATTTATGATATTGCGCATGTACATAGACAGTGGCAGGATTTATTTTTATAAAAGTGCCGGAAACGATAATAGACGACTTTAAATAGAATAATTTTACTATCGCAATAATTTGAGCTGGAATATCAACAAAAATAATCCATCTTTCGTGGGTTTTACTTTTATGATTAGCCCGCATGAAGCTGCATCTCCACTACATGGATTGCTTTCGCGGTTCAAATGGTCTATGTATTTATAGCCATATTCTACTACAAAATGTCAACCCAAACCCAACTGCTATTAAGGAAGGCAGCCAAAGAGTTATATCCATTAATAACGAAGGAATTCTCAGACCAGTCAACAAAGAGATTTAACAATGATTCGTGGACATTGAGCGAGCTTGATGCGTGGAAGAATTCCAAGTTGCCTCAAATTCTAGAGAGACGAGAGTCAAGTAAGGATGGTATTCATTTAACCAAAGACGAGCTAGTGTTACTAATGGACTGGAAGCTTGCGAAAGGAAAGTTTCGCCCAACTCTTCCGAAATTAATTAAGTCTAACAGTGCTGAGTCTGTGGTTGAGTTTACCAGAGATGGTTATGCTGTCTTCTTGGATTACCTCAAACTGGCAGATGCCAAGGACTGGAGTCAGATATCGCTAGAGAACTACAAGAGTGCTGTAAGAACATCACTCAAAGCCTTGTGCCAGCTCAAAGGTGTAGGTCCTGCTACCGCAAGTTTGATGCTATCTTTGCTCTCTGGAGTAACGAAGTTCGCTCCTCCATTCTTCAGTGACGAGAGCTACATGTACTATATTAGAGATGTCCTTCATCCACTGCAACCTATCAAATACACAGTTAAAGAATACGCCGAGGAGTTTATCCCCGTGCTAGTGAACTTATCCACTGAAGATAAAGAAAGTTGTCCTGATATTTTGGAGAAAGGAGCATGGTCTTTAAAGACCTATCTGATTTTTAAGATAGATCGATTGGCTGACTTAAAACTTCCTTTTGAGATTGACAATATTTCCATGGAATCATTTGAGGATACCCCTAAATATCTTCACGGTACTCCTTCTAAGAAGCGGTCCGGATCCCCACAGGAAGAATCAAAACCCAAGAAAAAGAAAACATCCACTTCATGAACATAACATATCTACAATAGCTTTCATTTTTTAACAAAAAAGGAAAGATTATTGAACCCACACACAGATTGAGCACTTGAAAATACATACCAAAAGTCACAACATCGCAGTAATTATGTAATTGATGATAACAACAGTACTGGTCGCTAGCCTAAAACGAGGAGAACTCGATTCATACATCCATGTAGTCCCTTTCGAAATTGACCAACCTGAATGGGTTTTGGTTTTCAGAACTGAGCTTGCTGATGTTCTCTCCAACACGAATAACCATATTTTCTAATCTAGATTCTTTGCTGAAATTTTGTGTCTCGAGGATTTCACAGTTGATTATACTGGCCAAGACTTTTATATCATTTGCATGTCTTTCAAATAACCTGTTAGCCTGTGACAATTCTCGAAGGTCATTTCTATTGTTGAGAAGAAGAACGCTCGAGAGTTCCCCCAATGAATTGGAGGAATCTTCTCCAGATTTCTCAGCTAAATGTTTACCGAGAGCAAAAGCTTTTTTGAACAAAAGCTTTTCTGGAACATCGGAGTTTTTGCTGCCATCTTTGGGGAACTGAAATTTCACCTGAAGAAATCTCCGCAACAACTCGATATATTGCAGTAGCTCAAGCTCATAAATAAATGAGTCAAGCTTTTCTAAATTTGGAAACTCACTCCTCAAGATCTCAATGGCATCATTGAATCGGCGCTCCAAAATGCTTCTCTTAAGAATTTGTCTTGGAAATGCCTTTGATGGTGTTAGAGTTTCATCAAGGAGATGGGGGTTGATGTCTTCATCCATACTATCATCCTCAGGTTGGTTGATATTTTTGGACAATTCGTTGAGATCTGATTTGAAAGAATCTAAGGTACCTAAGAAACCTTCTTGAATGAGATATCCCTCAATGAAATCATTTAATATACTTGGGTCGTTTTGAATATTGCGTATCGCGTTTTCAAATTTAGCCACACCAATATCAGAAGAATCTGCTCCGGCCAGATTGGTTATCTCATTTTCAATCACTGATTTCAAGAGAGCCTTCTGGCCCAGCTTGAACTTTTGAATGTAGCTATTGATGTTAAATTGAAAATTCTTCAAGCCAAAATTGGTTTTAATTTTCGATTCTGGTAGATCACCAGACGCCGGTATATTGGGAAATTCAGCCACACGAAAGCCTATCATGGGATACAATGGGCCCAGTTCCGCTCCCTGACCAAATATGGAGTCTTGAAATCGATTTGATGATATAAGATCCTTCTCATAGATCGTTTTCACCATAATACCATTTAGTGTGACGAAAAGTGAGCGTTCGATGAAGTTTACACCAAAGCCGACTATTTCAGTTCGAAAACGTTTCGTACCCCCGGATTCGCCAACTGGATGTGTGTGGAATGGTGCATCAATATTTAATTTACTGGTTTCGTTTTCTGCTGATGAATGCCTATTCATCTGAGTGTATCTTCTGTTTAAATTTAAAGATGAAGTTCTGAAATTTCCATCATTTCTTTTGATGGGGGCATATGAGCACGAATTGTTGAAACTGATGGCAACACTCCCTTCAAAGGAGACTCCAGGTTCCGCACCTAGAAAAGTGACGGTGTCTTCATCCAACTTGTTGCCTGAAAGATTCAGGTTGTGAAGGAAAAGGTCAGTTTGAATATCTTTGAGGTCTACAGTCAGTGTGTGAGCAGACAGAGACCCCGTGGTAGATGGAATCCTATCAAACCTGATATGCCTTCTAGTAAAACCCATACTGAAGAAAAGTGACGACCCCGATGAAAGTGAGGGGTCATTTGCGAGAATAATAGGCTCATACTTCGTACTCAATGTCGCGGTTTGCTCGACAGACACCTCATAATAGAAAATACCAGTATTTTCTTGGATGTCGCAATTAGAAATGAAGTTATAAAACCGCTTTTTGGCAGGGGGAGTTTCGGGGAGCCCAACACCATTTCTTGAGAGCTTGAGACGGAGCACAGAATAACCATTTTCAATATCTGATTCCAATCCGTAACGATCGTCTAAAGACTTCAAGAATTCGTCGCCAGACAAAGGAGCCCAGTACATGGGTAGGTGAGAAAGAAAGAAATTCTTGCTATCATCCATTAAATATGGGAAGAACGAGTACTTGTGTTCCTTTTTGTCACGAGCCCAGGAAATGAGGGTGTCAAGAGGACATGTTTCAAGACAGAACGTATTTATATCCTTGTGACCAACTTTATAAATGAATTCGCCGTATCTTGGAAGCTCAAAAACCGACCCCTTGGCTCTGGAATGTGGTTCCACAGATACCGAAGAAATAGGCATGGGAACAGACCCAGAAGTTGGGAATGAAGGAGGGTTAGCTGGTCTCTGGCTTACACTAATATCATCAACTGAACTTGCTTTGCTATCAGGTTTCACTGGCATGAGCCTATCTTTGAAGATCTCATAAAGCTCAAAGAGATACTCATCCGAAATTTTAGCCGGAGGCGAATTACCTAACACGCCCAAGACGGCAAATTTCTCCTTCAACTTTGCGCGTATTAGCTCGTTGATGTATACGTCGTCACAGAAGGAATTGGGGTCTTGTGAGAGGTCTCGTGGCAGACGGAATTTGTATTTGGAAGTTTCGGGAGAAAAGAAGTTCTTTGCTGCCAACTCTGCGTCGAGCCACCAGAGCTCTTGATGAAGTTCTTGACCCACGCACGTATTGAGGAGATATGGCGGGATGACATATGTGTAATCAGAGCTAGACATGGCGCAGAATGTGACGTTCTGTGTTTTTGAGAATGTTGCATCATTACTTTTGCGGGGCAAACCTGATAAGAGAATGCCGGTGCCGGAGCGGTGAGAAAGCGAGGTCACGTGATAGAGGAGAATATAAAAGGAGGAGGGTATTTATTGCTGTAAATGTTTAGCTCAGAAACAAAAAGAATAGGCGAGGGTAAAAAGAGTTCACCCAAATATTATTTTTTATAATCTTCTGGACCACTAAGGATAATGTCATTGAATGGTACGCTTCCAAGTCTCTTCATACAGCAAAACTTTCTTCTCAAGTATACTTTCAATTCACCCTTTCGCAGCAGTCCTGTTGTGGAGTAACTACAGAGGCGCGAGGGGGTGGCCACTGGCGTGGGTATGATGAAGAAGATATAGCCCAGGAGTTGTAAGGATCAAAAAGTCTTTAAAAAAGCTACCTTATTTTTTTTTTACAAATAATGCTTAACAATTTATATTTCTGAATATATTTTCGTTATTAATCCCGGGTCTATAAAGTAACGTCACTTCCTTTCAGAGTGGATGTGGCCTTTATTCTGCGGGACCAGGACATCCGGCCCAGCTGGTCATCCAGATCGCTTGGATCTTTTAGTTTTTCAAATTCCTTGCAGAGGTCGTGGTAGGTTTCTTGTTTATTAACTGAAAACCGTTTAAGATTTTCCATCTATACTTTGGGGAGCTATACATCTCAATCGCTTTTGACTTTTTAGTGAATTTTTTGAATAAATTTACATGATTGGATTCGGAATTTATACCTTGGTGCATTACTTAGCGCGACAATTTCTAATAGTGGCCCTCCTGCGCATCTAGATCTCGCATGAGCACCCATCGCTGCCCTTCCCAGTACAGAACGTTCTAGTCAAAAGATTTTAACATTCAAAGACCATTTCATATATAAAGAAAAATGACTGATGTGATCTTGGCTCAGGTTCAGCTGGCGGTGCCCCACATCCCCATGACGGTTATTTCTCAGGGTGCTGAAGCTCTTGTCCTATCATCTACATCGCACCCATACTTAGATACCGAGGGAAGGTTCATAATTAAATTCCGCCCGAGAAAACCTTACAGACACCCGAAAATCGATGCTTTGATTACAAAATCCAGGACTGTAGGTGAAGCCAAGTTCATGCTGAAACTCAACAAGCTAGGTGTACCTGCACCTCACTTAATTCTGTTGGATGCCATAAATGGTGTCATCTGGATGAACAGCATTGGTGATATCTTGGCAGATGGGTCTGTTTCATCCTTAAAAAACTACTTGTGGTTTTTGGAGAAAAACGGCGGTGACTGCTTGAGCGCTGAAGCTGAACATTTCTGCAAATCTACTGGCTCCGTCATAGGGAAACTCCACATGAACGATATGATTCACGGAGATTTGACAACCTCGAATATAATTTTACAAGGCGAGGCGTCTTATTTAATTGATTTCGGTCTCTCTTCATACTCAAATCTACCTGAGGACAAAGCCGTTGACTTGTATGTATTGGAGAGGGCCGTTTTGAGTACGCATTCCGACTATGCAGAAAAGTATAACGCATGGTTACTTGAAGGATATGCAGCAGCTTTTCCCAAGAATAGTAAGAGTAAGTTGAAGGACACTATCAAGAAACTAGAGGATGTTCGCTTGAGAGGACGTAAGAGGTCGATGCTTGGATAATGCTCTATACCATTACTATATAATTATATGGCCTTTTCTTTCTTTGAGGAAAATGGCTACACCCCCAGATTTACCCCGCTATTCTGCTATGACACAAGGAAGAAACTTATAGTATCCATTGGTGTGAGCAAGATTAAAAATTGGCACGACGAACGGGCTCATCTGAAAATAGCATACAATAAAGAGAATGACAATCAATATCAACGAGATATTTGGTCACCTTTCCGAATGTCATAAGATTGTAGAACCTTGTTTTGACATTGATGAAACGAGCAAAACAATAGGTGTTGGTTTAAATGCAATTCTTAGGTGCTTTAGAAATTTGCTCAACCGCAGATGCATGGATATACTGCTAAAACAATGAAATAATGATCAGAAGTTGAAGCACAACTGCGATGCTTATGAGTTTTCAAAATAGCTTTAAAAGATTTATCTTCTTGGTTTCTCCAAAAGGTTACTTTTGTGGTGCAAAGAATCCAATTTTATGCGTCTTACAGTGCTTAGTTCTTGATACTGGTCTTATTCGGTACTTCTTGCGTCTTTAATAGGAAAAAAAAAGAGGCCAAAAACTTCCAAAGGGGTTTTGTGGACACTTCAATATATTCAAAATTTAGTATAAATATCTCCCTTTTCCTTCTAGCCCTTTTCCAGGTTTAAGAAAAAACACTGAAGAAAAAATGAATGAAACTTGGGTCCGTGAAATAGCTGAACTTATTGTCACAACTACCGTAACTACTGGTATCTCAACAATAGCAGCAACAATTTTGGGAGGTGGGTTTGTTGCAACTATTGCTGCTGGTGTGCTTGGAAATTTAGCACATGGGGCTTTTACTCATTCAACTGATGATACGGAAAAACCACCAGCGGTCGGAAGTAACTCGGGCTCTCAAAGAAAGGCCAAAGGGCCCGCGGGATTTTCAAGTAAGAAATTTGGCCACCCTTCGGGGCGTGGGAGAGATAACAACCCCCCTAAGAACAAAAATGTTGCGGGGATCATTTGATTGAGAACTTGAGCTGATAGTTGTATCCATTGTGTTTTAGCTTTTCGATTATACTTGCTTCTATCAAAAGAATAAACCTTATGTGACTGTAGGGCGCGATGTTCTTTTAATGGCTTCATATTTCTGCAAGGTATAAAACGGCGAGTAAGAACTCATGCGTTAGTTTGATAATTTTTACATAAATGCAATAGGGAGGAGATCCACCTAAATTTGTTTTGGAGAGTCATTGTTCGGGAATCCCCACTTTTCTTTGTAATAAGATCTAACTTACAGTATCATGGTGAGTTTTGAGGTGTAACCATATTCTGTACTTTTTTGGGCAGATATTTAGGCTAATACGTTTGACCTGACTTTGAAATATACCTCTTCAAAAGATCAGTTTGAAAAAAAGGTTAATATCAAATACGTAAACATTAAGGAAAATTCTTTAGGGAACTGTGAGGTATTTTTAACACAACAAATCTAAGAAGAGCCTTATAGAAACCCAAATTAGAAAAACCAGACTATTTTAAATAACGGAACTTTTCAAGAATCTTCAAGTTTAACCGACGCGAACAAAGGCGAAATTACCCAATAAACGTATAGTATTAGACTACTAGTATACATACAATAGAATGAATGAATACCAAAAACCCAAAGGGGGAATAAGCGCATTGTTTCTGTAATTGTCCTGTAACTTTGTACTTCTGCAGGATAATTGTTTTCCATCATTGCTTGTGAGTCACTTTCAAATAAATATTAACACAGTCTGTTTGTCAGGTGTTTCTGTATAATGAATTGCTCTACTTGGGATGTCGCTATCGGAGTTGTCTGGTTCCAGAAGTTCCACCTTTCTGGTTCACATGTTGGTCATGTACGTTCCGGAATAAGAGCGAACGAACGCCTCATTGGTTTCAAGGTCTTTTGAAACCAGCCAAGTTTTATCCAAAATTTTCTGCCCAGTTTTAAATTTGGCACTTGTATATCTTAAATCTACGTCGTTATTGTTTAATCAGGCTTGCCACCTTATTTACCTGACATTGTTCCTAAATTTGCAATCTAACTTTAGGGAGTGTAATTTTCTTCACGCTCAAAGAACTGGTTGCTAAAGGAGAGCACTCGTGTTCATAGTTGCTATTGTTTATGAGCGATTAAATCAGTTGGGAGGTTTAAGTTTATTTCTAGGATAAGCTATTTTTTGCTTTTATGCCCTCTTATCTTTGTTTGACTAGTGATACACTTCGATTTAAAAAAGTAAATCCAATGATACTGATTAAAAAAATCCCCTTTTGTAAAGTTAAATATCTTTTTGGCAAGCAAACACCAACAACGTGATAAGTTAAATTATTATAGTAGTACATGATGTGTTGGAATAAAAACTTACTCTATATAGTTTCAAAATCTGACTCCTGCAGCCCAAAACAATAGGTATTACATATTTCACAAATAAAACGAGCCAATGTATTCATGCACTACCACAGTGCCCTAATTGAAACACATTTCACCGATGGGAAAGCTCAGTATTAGTGGAGGCATTATTAATCATGTCAAAAGGCATATATAATCCCATATATCCTTGTCCAGATTTACCAGTATTACACGGAACCTTTTACCTTACTTTAAGAGATTGAAAGAACAAGTAAAACCACAGAAGAAGATAAAATGAACCAAGACAAAGCAGCAAATCAGGGGTGCGCTGGCAACCATCCAAATTCTCCTCTCAGAGAAGATGTTCAAAAGAACGCCCCAGAGCCCAAGCCTCTCCGGGACCCTCCCAATTGGCCTTCGAAGAAAGAAGGTGTGAAGTGCGGTAAGGGCAGGGACAATAATCCCCCAAAGAACGCCTAGGGTTTTGGATGAAATGAACCAAGAGATTTGGGAGAAGTATTGGTATGATTAAGCGACCTAGTGGATTTGGTTATAATGAATAGCTTGAAGAAAAACAGAAATAACAAATTAGGTTGTGGTCTCGTAGTTGAAGGCGTTCATAATTCTTTAATAAATAATCAAATTATCTCTTGAAACACATATCAAATAACATCAACAGCTGAAAAGATGTCAATATTACTGTATGAAAAAGGTTTTAATTTAATGGAAAATTCAATTTGTCCCCGAAACCAGATAAAGAAACACCCCGAAGTAATAATTCGGTCTTGGAGTTTAATTGAAGACCGTGAAAGCTGGTCTAAGTTCCTGAATAGAAGAAGACTAAGGTGCCTTAAGATAAGAAAAGAATTCTATAAAGCTGTAAATAATAGGGGGGATGTTGGTGCTTTGTTTTTCCCTTCAAGTTTCACTTTGAAGATAAACAGTATTGCTGGAACTATCCTGAAAAGCGAAAAAAGAATGACCTCAAAGGCGTCAAGCGGAATTATTTACATTGTTAATGTACATAATGCAGATATTAAAGTCTGAATCAGAGAAGGTCCCTCAAATTCGAAATAGAAGGTTCTTACACGCATAGCCCATTGTTTTGAAAACACTTTAATTTGAATTTTAAGTGGGCTTGATGAAAAATCACGTAGACTAATGAAACCAAACAGTTTATATTTGGTATACATTATCTTTTAAAATTAGGCTTGATTATTAGAAATCTTAGTGTGACTGAATATTCTTATTGAAAAACTTGTAAAAAAACAAAAAACAAAACAAATATGTTTGAAGCAGTACTGCTATTTTTAACAATCAATAAAGATTAGGAGTTGGCGATGATCACCATGCAGCTCTGTAGTATCATACATATACACTGACAATTAAGTTGCAATTGAAGAACAATAAATGAGACAGAAATGTAACTGTATCTTGTTTTGCACGATGTTAAAAGATGAAACTTGCGTTTGGTGGCGTTTTTATTTTCATCAGAGACAGGTATTCCCAAAGAATAGCTCAAGGTCACACGCCCCGCAAACATGTTGAACCTTCACTATGATCATTCACGTTAGAACCTCTCAAAAATTTGACTATTCTTCCAGTGTATAGCATCAGCACCAAAAACACACGAGAATACCTTTCACGATGGTTCTTGCAAGTTCTTTCTCATTTTTTTTTTCAAAGACAGCCTCCTAGAAACAATGTATGACTTCTGGATGCATTCAAAACAAAAAAGATACACCAGTGAGCAAATTGAGTGACTATCATATACTTGCATTAAAGTTTGTGAAATAATGAAATAGGGGGTTTCAAAGAACAATGAATTCTCTAGGCATGTCTTATGGAATTGGGACTGCTTTCATGCTCACAAGAAAGCTTCGAAGAGGCTTCTCTAATTGCAAACTTCCAGTTATAAGTATGCTTGTAATCGCCCCTTGAACCCAGATTGTTATCTCAGAATATCAAAGGGATAGCAAAAAATCAACCTCTTATCAACAAGCAGCCTCAGCAAGCCATATCAAAGAAAAAATTAACAATGGGAAAATCAGGTGGGCACGGATCAGGCGGAGGTTCTGGAGGCAGAGGGGGCAATTCTGCAGGGTGGCCAAGTACCACAGGGAACCCTTCTGGTGGCGGAAGGTGTAACAATCCTCCCGGCGGGTCACCAAGTGCAAGGGCAGGCGGTAATTGGCCAAGCACGACGGGAAATCCCTCAGGAGGTGGAAGAGATAACAATCCTCCCGGCGGGTCACCAAGTGCAAGGGCAGGCGGTAATTGGCCAAGCACGACGGGAAATCCCTCAGGAGGTGGAAGAGATAACAACCCCCCTGGGGGAAAATGAGTCAACGGGACCCGAGCCATGCAAAGCAAGGGTTTTAATTCTGTTCTTCCATTCACAAGGTCTTGGATATAGTAATTGAAAATCAAAAGTTGAAAGGTCGTAGAACTGTAACGAAGTATGATCCAGGCGATTGGGGAATGCTTTCTGGTATGGCTTATGCGAAAATAGGAGCGTCAACTTAGGGTAGAAATGCGAGCCTCAATTATCATTCTATATGGAACCAGCATGCGTAGGTGAGCGAATATTATAAAGAGAATACACTCCCTGCGATGACGAGACGTGAATTTGAATTGATCCAGTGGTTAACACCAACTTTATCTCTAATGTTTTTAAGCCTTGAATCT
This sequence comes from Metschnikowia lachancei, assembly GCA_030572615.1. Taxonomy (NCBI): domain Eukaryota; kingdom Fungi; phylum Ascomycota; class Pichiomycetes; order Serinales; family Metschnikowiaceae; genus Metschnikowia; species Metschnikowia lachancei. The sequence continues at coordinate 283 of JAJMAK010000283.1, read as the reverse complement.
CAGAGATACCTTACTAAGAAGCCCCATTGATTAGTCGAGAAGTAAAAGGATATTCTAAAGTGATGATATGCAGAAACCGAAAGCGAGTTACTCTAACTTGTCGACAATCCCACTTGCGTTGGCATGCACGGGTTCTCTTGTATTTTTACTTCTTGGCCACATTGAAGGAAGCTTGACCACCTGAAAGCGTGGCTCAATACATCTTTCCGTGAACCAAGAGCGGAGCTTATTTTCAATGAGCTCAGAAATCTTGGGCACATCTTGAAGCTTTGCCCTGGACCCA
>JAJMAK010000282.1:0-22153 GCA_030572615.1 Metschnikowia lachancei | reverse complement strand
TAGATAAAAGGATATATCTTCAGCATCAATTTGGTTACTGTTTTGGTAACTTTTCTCTAGGTAGAAAATAAGATATTGAACATTTGTGAATTCTTTTCAAGGCTCTGATCAAATGGTAATCCACTGATACTTGATGCTTTTCAGGCACCTACATTCAACTGATTCTAATATGGCTCAGCTTTCCCACAGTGAGAGCTAAACCAAAAAGCTTTAAAAAAGAGAAAGGATATACTAAGGGATTCAGGTTCATGGTGGTGGAACGGTTGGTTAGGTATAATTTATTTTCAAAACGTAGGTTCCCACTTTTGGTGTCTCTACTCTATTTAACATCGACTTTTTGATCTGAAATTAATTCATCATTAACAAATCATGGGCCAAGTGAATCACCATATAAGTTCGCTTTTTCACGGCTAATTAATTCATCTGAAGCTAAAACATTAGAGGGTGCTTTTTTGAACAAAACAAGAATACCTGTATTGGTGAATTCAGGAATATTTCCTACCACCTGACAGATCAAAGTCTATTTCCCCAAGAACCAGAGAACGCATCATTAGTATTTGCAATGTTTATGTTTGAAAGAGGTTTAAATTGGCCATTTCGTGGCTGAACTGCAAATGAGTTTTGCTCGAAAATCACCATCCAATCACTATAAACTCTCTCTGTATATTAGGCATGGGAGGGTTTACCATGGATATGGTTTGGTTATTATTTATGACAGATACCCGATTGTATTATGTAGGCCAGAAAGCCGAGATGATGGATATTCTTTCGAAACCGGCTTTGGGCGGGGAAAAATTTGGAGATCTGGTGGTGGTGGTGGTAGTCACCAGTGTTGATTATAATGGATATATCGATTACGTTTTTTTACGACGAAATATGTTTTCGAACTTTTTGCTGATATCCATATCTTGTTAAAATGATGTTTAACTAAAAAAATATATAAAAAGTATATTCTCGATATTGTTTTTGTAAGCCAGGGGTTGAGCTGGTTCTCCTCTCGAGAACACCTCCCCGTATAAGTGTTTTTTAGACAACGTCCCGGACCCGAACAGCATCATCTACAGAGCCATCGCTTCCGGCTTTAGTCAGGTATCTAAAACATCCAATTTGCTTTTTAGCGGGCACTTTGTCAAGAGAAGCCCGAGAAGCCCGAGAAGCCCGAGAAGCCGGAGATGGCACGTTCAAGCAGCACACGCTCTCTCTAGTAAAGTTCTATTCAGATCCTCTTCTATCATAAAAAAATACTTCAAGCAACTATCATAAAATACTCCTCTTCATTCTCGCTTGAGATCAAAGCATACTCAATCTCGGTCACGTCTCCAGATACATCCACCTCACTGGTATCAGCCGTTACGCTATATTGAGCACTCCGTTCACTTGAATGCCATTTAAAGATACATAGAGGATGCTCATTTCGTCTCTGAGTAAGCGTCTCGCCTTAAGAATGGCCAAAATTCTAATTGTACTCGGATCGAGTAAACCCCCTCTTTTATCCTCGAGTTTGGCGTATACCAGCAACGATGTCTCATTGTATATCGCAAAAGTCAAAGTAGGATTGCCCAACTTTCTTGCACGAGTGTATGCTGATTTGGGAGCTCGTTAGCCAGTTGGCTACCATTCAGCTACCATTCAGCTACCATTCAGCTACCATTCAGCTACCATTCAGCTAACATTCAGCTAACATTCAGCTGCCATTCAGAGTAGCAGACAATGGACCTGCTGATCACTGGTGCCTCTTTCCCTGCCCAGAGACCCCCCCTATCCTGATGATACTCATTGTTCGGGCCGGTGCTCTCCGGTCAGCTTCTCCTCGAATGTGCTCCTTTGTTAGTCTCTATACCCCAGTACCATCAAATCGTGCCCAGGCCTAAGCTCGGGCGATGCCGATTCCATTTGAGCACACTAGTCGTTGCTTCTAGCGAGGGTCGAAGCACCTGGTCATAGCCTGGTTTTTTACATATATCGAATCGATACATTAGGATAAATGTGTTTACTAAAGTTTAGCCCGAGTCAATATCGACATCTAGTAAATAGTAAAAATACCAAATATAGCTCAAAATATATTTCGCTAAATTTCCCATTATACTAATTTTAATCTACACTGGTAGTCACCGCACGTGACAGGGAAAGGTCTTGGAAGTTATTGAAAGGTTTGGGATAAGTTTTGGAAAAGTCTTTTTCAAATGATACGACATTCATCATAATACAATACATTGCCTTGGTTCTGTCTTGGCCCTAACCCCCCAACAAGTCATATTTTTAAGCATAGATGGGGCAAAAACGCTTTATTACAAGTGTGTTTGTAAAAACGCCTGGTGGAATGTGGGCTTTAAACTAGCTCCATTATTCACACAATTTCGCAGCCTTACTTGTACGTTTTCACACTTTGTCGTTTTTATCCTCCGGCTTTTATCAGCAGTAAACAAGGGTTTGGAGCGAAAAGGGGCCGGTTCTTTTAAATATCCAGAAACAGCAGTTGGTGTAGCTTGTAAAGGGGAAATTTCAATATTGCCCTCCATACTTTTATACTTTTACTGTACTTATATTATAAATAGATGTAAAAAGTTATTAGCTGGCCACATGAAATTACTCTCGATGGTCACAATGGTGGCGATAATGACGGATTTGAGTGATGACAGATTTGAGTGACGACATCTTTGAGTGATGACAGATTTTAGTGATGACAGATTTGAGTGATGACATCTTTGAGTGATGATGGTTTTGCCGTGAATTCAATGCTTACCGGCTAATTTCTACCTCGTCTCTAGGAATTGCCTAGGAACACTGTTATAGCTATGGTTTGTAGGTAGCTGGTGCGGCTATACCGAAAGCGGACGTCACATTTTCCCTTTTAAGTCGCGGACTGAAATACTAAAGCTGGGAATTTCCATCATACAAGATCCAGTTTATTGGTGTTTCAGAAAGAAAAGTGTAACATCCACCTAGGGAAAATAATTGCATCAAGCAATCAAGCACCTTTGAAATAACCTGAATATGCTATCGCAAGAGGATTTGTAGCCCAAGAACTACCCGCAAACGCGCTTATTTCGCGAACCTTTTGCGGCCGTTTGGGACGCTGCGGTGCCCGATTAGGGTGGTGGAGTGGCGTGACTAAAAGGTTACGATAGTGCAAAAGCTGGATATTCACGGTAAAAATGGGCATAAAGGCGCCATAACTGTGGTCACAGAAGCGGGTGGCTTTTGTAAACTGATTATTTTTGTGTGTCTAAATATAGATAATGATGAGGCATGTGTTTATTTAAAGAGGTGTATTCCGCGAAGTAAATTGACATGATAATCATGAATAATCATGAATAACCCATACATCTCCCATCATCCATAGATCATCCATCATCCATAGATCATCCATCATCCATAGATCATCCATAGAATCACCAAAGAATCATCCAGTGGAGAACATGCTTCACAAATAATCCACCTCCAGATCACCCTCCACTGTGAAAAAGAAACAAGTTTTGCATTTGGGATATTAAGCCGTATCCTGGTCACTCAACAATATTCGCATTGGCGTGGCTGCAAAATCTTCCTATTGTCACTTACAGTAATAATCCGACCCCATTTTCCCATTTCTGCCAATATAGCAGCCACTAAGAAGAAAATAATTGATTGTCTTTGAAAGGGCCAAAGAAACTCCACCCAAACTTCACATCTTTCAAATCTCCCAAACGGCCAAACGACAATCTCCAGGTGTACGGGTGTCGCCCTCCCCACACCCACGGCGGCCTCAACACCTCCAATCATCCATATACTTCCCACTAAAGACGGAACAATCCTCAATTCTCCACACAAACCACCAAAAAACCTTTCCAAAACCCTTCCAAAACCTTTCCAAAACTCCCAAAATATGAATAGACTCTTCGGGTCCAAGTCCACCGCGCCAAAACCTTCCCTCAATGATGCAATCTCCTCCATTGACGACCGCGTAGGCCTGCTTGACGTAAAGCTCGCTAAACTCAACGCAGAATTGTCCACATACCAGCAAAAGCTTGGCCGTATGCGTGAGGGCCCCGGTAAAAGTGCCCTCAAACAAAAGGCCCTCAAAGTGTTGCGTCAGCGCAAGCAGATCGAGGCGCAAAAGGACCAATTGGAGAGCCAGCTGTGGAACATGACCCAGGCTTCCATGACCACCGATAACTTGAAAAACACCGTCATCACCATGGACGCCATGAAATCCGCCAACAAGGCGCTCAAGGCTTCTTATGGGAAAATCGATATCGACAAGATCGAGCAGTTGCAGGACGAAATGTTGGACTTGATCGATAAGCTGAACGAGCTCCAAGAATCCTTACTGATGAGCTATGATGCGCCCGACGATATCTCCGAGCTGGAACTAGACGCCGAGCTTGATGCTTTGGGTGACGAGATGCAGTTTGAGGCTGAATTGGATGCATCCGGCTTGGGAACCCCAAGCTACTTGGCTACGGACCTGGTCCCAGATAAATTGCCTGCGTTTATTGACGAAGAGGAGGAACAGGCGCAGCTTGCAAACTAGACTAGGCGCTTTTATACGGGTGCGTGGTCTGGGATCTTTCTTGGTGTGTTCTGCATCATTTCGGCACAAAAAGTATCAAAATGCCAAAAACTAGCCTGCTTCGGCATTATCAGCTACGTCTCTTGTGCACGCCAGATTCCTTTGCGCTTCTTCTGCTCCAAAGTCACGGAAAAGGCACTAAATTCTTTTTATCAGATGTTTTTGGCCTTCTATGGATGTTTTCCTTCTTTTTCTATTTTTTCATGCTGACTATTGCACCCGCTCGCTCACTCATACTTCGTATGACTACCGAAGGCTTTACTCAATGTTGAAATAAAACTGCCCATGTCCGTGAAAATTGATACTCTATACCATACCGACCATGCTTATAGATCACACACCATATCGGAAACTACCTGTGAATATCTTTGGAATGTGACTAAGTACATCGAACTAGGCGACTGAACATATATGTACACCGTCTTACTAACATTTGAACTACATGTATGAATCCTCGTTTTCTCATATTATTAAAGGTTCGAATAAACTTATTCAGCGACACCACCAAAGCTACCTGGGCCAGTAATGCAACTAAACATCACCTAGTGCACTACGTGCGTCAGTACTCAGAAATTCTTTGAATAACGCGTTAAAGCACAGTCGCTTTACGAAGATTGTTTGTTGTACTTCCGAGCAGGTGGGTTTTCAGGTGTACTGATCATGAAGCTAATACCATTTTTGGCGCCACGGGGCTTCTTATGCGGCGGCGTGTCCTCTCCTGCGTCCCTTCTTTTCTCTTGCACTGCAGACGGAGCTGACCAGGGTGCTGGTGGTGCTCCTGTTCCGGAATTAGGCGTAGGAGGAGGATAATATGGCAGGGGCATATTGCGAGGGTCTGGACCCACCGCCTGTGGATGCAAGTTGCGGTAATATAAAGACTGTGGATGGTGTTCGTGGATATGCTGTGTGTGTTGCGGGTGTTGTAGTTGTTGCGGGTGATGATGATGATGTTGTTGATGCTGGTGGTGTTGATGAAATAACTGCTGCTCTTGTTGCTGCTGAAGTTGTTGCTGATTTTGCTGTTGCTGTGCTAGTTGATGAGCTAGCTGCTGATTTTGCTGGACTAGTTGCTGATTCTGTTGATGTACTAGTTGCTGATTCTGTGGATGAGGCACTAGTTGTTGAATTTGTTGCTGATTTTGATCGTATTGTTGCACATTACCAGACACATGCTGAGTTTCAGTCCCTTGCGCGAATCCCCTGTTTGCCCCCATGTGAGCAGGTGGGGCTTGGAACAGAAATTTGTGGTTAAAACGAGGCAGCCCAAGTTGCGAGGCACCTACCATCTGGATTTGAGTCTGCGGAATCATCATCGGTTTATGTGGCTGCAGACAATCTTCAGATGGAACTTGGTAGTGCGATTGGTGCACTGGCTGCGGAAGAAGATTTGTGGTTGGCGAAGTCTGAGATCTGGCAATCAGCAGTATGGCTGTAGGCGATGGTAGTCCTCGATTAACGCCCTCAGTTGCGATTACGGGTCTGATGGCGGAATCGCTGGCCCCTCTTGCATGATAAGTGCCATTTGCAAAACCAAGCAGTGGAAGCCGAATACTACTTTCGTTGCACCCGCTCCTAGTCGGGATATGCAAGTCAGGGTTTTGGGGATTTAATTCAGGCAGCTTGATGGGGAAGGCGGTGCGGAATGGAGCGGTTTTTGGAGACACTTTGGCCAGGCTTTCTGTTGTGGTAGTCGATTCACCCCTTGGGATTGAGTTCATGTTAACAGATCCACCCTTAGATGCGCTACTCAGCCCTTGGGTCTTTTCTCCGCTCAATACCTCAAGACGAGTGTTGTAATCGACATTTTCAACGTCGAGAAATAATCGACGGATCAAGTGGTTTCCTATGCCGCGAGATTCAGAGTCTTTAATGAGCTGCGTTACTATTTGGCCAAACTCAATGTTTACCTCAATCTGTCTGGTCTTCTCTTGCTCAATACGGAGCAGAAGCATTTGTGACATTATTGCCTCGCTATATGGCTTATTTGTGGGAATGGGCAATGTTTCGGATTTATCTTCCGATGGCGACGTAATTGGCGAGGTTAAGGTAATCGACGATTCCAGACCAAAGACGGGGTTTAAGGGCAGGTTTTTCCTACTCTCTTCCCTTTCAGAGGATTCTGCGTGAACGATCTTCTCCAACTGCTGTGACGTCATCAGGTGGCCATAGTGTTTGTACTTTGCCTTTTCAATGTTGAAGTCTTTGAGGCGTGGTAAGAACGATATGGATGTCACTTCTGGACCACTACTATCCTCGTTAGAAGCATGTTCTTTAGAAGTATTTTCTTTAGAAGGGTCTTCTTTGGAAGAATGTTGCTTGTTGTTGCTGGATGGTGGGACCTCGACTTGTGTGCTCATTATAAAAACCAAACACAGATGCAATTAAACTTGGTTGGGTTAAGTGATGGGCTCGTTTTGAAAACCCCCGAAAAAGTGAATGGTAAGAGGTAAATACTGGTTGAAGCGAAAGTTTTGTGGATCTACCCGAGCGGTATGATGGTTTGAGCTATACTATTTGTGTGTTTGAGTCTTTGGAAATGCAAGCTGACAGGAAAGAGAATTAAGCAGCGATTGCAAGAATTGGAAAATGATACGGGTGTTATAAGGCGTGTGAAAGAGATGAGAGAAAACCTAGACCACGGGAAAAACATCTAAAAAAAGACTGCTTTAATGCGAGTGGTGTTATACTAAGGCCCACGAAGTATGGAAAGGGGGAGTTTTTGACGGAATGCAAGTCTAGGGGGAAGAATCAAAAAGGTGCAGAGATGCTTTATCCGAGATCAAAGGAACAAATGCAATCGAGGCAGTTTGCGGGGTCTTGGCCGGAACAAACCCCTGGAAATTATCTGAGATCATAGAAAAGCCGCCCAAAGGGGAAACAATGGAAGGTTGACTAAGCAAATAAAAGCACTGGTGCGCAGACTCGTGCGAAAAACAATGGCGTGGTGTGAAAAGGGCCGGATGGCCACGATGCAAGAAATGGGTGCAAAAATTACTGGTTGGAGCAAGTCGTGCACAACTTCTTTTCCCGAAACGGCACTATGCGCACAGCCAACATCTCATCATGCGATTCTCCGCTGCAGCCGCATGCAAATGTTACCTTTCCTGGTTCACGAGACTTATATGCACATGGAACGACTTGCACCTTGTCGATTAGTGTATTGGGGTGTAAACAGATCAACACCTACGAAGGGTAATCAGAACACAATACAATAGCCCAATGACTTCAAGTGGACAAGCCAGTTTCATGCGCCTTAGGCTGCCGTTTTGAGAGAAGCGTTTCACTTGTGGTGCGGGGACCATTATTCTGGAAAGAAAACAAGAACACAAAAAAGAAAGAAGAGAGAAAAAAGAAACAAAAAAAGAAATCAAAGGAAAAAAAAAAAAAAAAACCAGCCCACCGCGGAACAATGGTACCGGGTTCGCGGGCTTTGGGGTTAGTGTTCTTTTTCTCGGTCTTTGCAGACGAACAATAGCGTTAATGGCGTGATTTGGGAGTTTTCTTGGGTGACACCTTTCTCCCGCGCAATTACACTATCCGTTCCGGCTACCGCACCCACCATAGCACAACATAACGCATACAGCTTCTTTATTAGGGGCATTGATCCTCGTCAAAAGAGTCGCCAAATCACAGAATCTTGGTAAGTGTCTATTTATATAGGTTATATATCGGTGGTTTACCCCTCGAGCTTTTTGGAGCTATTGAGAACTGCCTTTCTTCCGCACTGTTCGATTGCTCTTGCTCTTGCTCTTTTTTTTTTTTTCCAACACCAAACGGGTACTGAGGGGTTAATTGAATCATGACTGAAAAATCCCCTTTGGAGCCGTTGGTGGTGTCATGATGCTTTAATTACAATGTATATTCCACAATGGTGCAAAAGACAATACCACGAGCACCTTACTTAAGGGATAATAGGCGCAAAAATAGCATTTCTACGCCGCCAAAAGCAAACAATCCCCGATTCGATAGGTGTCGGCCCGTGCCAGGGCCGCTGCATGGAAGGCCGGTCCGCCCACCCGCCGTCCCGGCCGCCCGTGTGTGCAGTTTCCGTCTCCACAACGAGATCGCCCTCCGCTGAGCAATTATGCGAGGGTTTTCACCACGAACGGGTGACGGGATTTTTCTTGAAACACCACTCTAAAATATTTTCCGCCTACTCTCCATGCGACCTGCACATCTGGCGCGCGTGATGTGATGTAATGTAATGCATTCCATTACCCATGTAGTCCCATCACCATCTAAGATTCCAGGTACCAGGAATCGCACAAGTGCCTCGCACAAAAGTTAGTCGCACAAAAGTTAACAAAAGTGAACAAAAGTCCTACCCCAACGGCTTTGTTCACATTCCCCGTCGAAACACCCGCGCGCAAAGTGAATTTGAGCAAACTTGTACGATGAAATTGATCCTTGTTGGAGTCAGCGGGCCGTCGTCGTCGGGAAAATCCACTGTTGTCAAGAGCCTTGTCAATGTATTGCCGCATTGCACCGAGATTCATTTGGATGATTTCTACTTCCCAGACGGGCAAATTCCCGTGGACGAGCAACACGGTGTTCAGAACTGGGACTGCGCAGAGGCACTTGACTGGGACAAATTCAAAAAATACCTTGAGTCGGTGCGGGCCTCCGATGGTCAAATCTTGCCTATAAATTCGCTTGAGATTGAGCTGGAACTCTCATTGTCTGAGCAACAAAGGGAGGAAATCCAGTCACGCATCAAAAGAGACTTTCCCTGGTTGAACGAATACCATGTGGTGCTTGTAGATGGGTTTATGCTCTATCACGATGCTTCTGTTGCTGCATTACTAGACGTGAAGCTTCTTTTCCGTGCTCCATACGAAACTCTTAAGCAACGTCGGGCTCTGCGCCAGGGGTACAACACCATAGAAGGGTTTTGGCAAGATCCACCGGGATATTTTGACAATATCGTGTGGCCAGCTTATGTTGCGTCACATAAACACTTGTTTGAAGGGGGCGATATGGAAGCCCCGTTATCAAAGAGTGCCATAGACCTAGAACTTAGCGATATTAGAAACGATGGCTCTCATGAATTGCCAGAATTGGTTTATTCGGCCTTGGGGACCATAGCAAACGGTACAGGGAAGAAATGATGAAAATAGAAGATGCAATTTGCAAAGAAACGCAAATTTACTTTAATGACAAGGTCTTAGACTTATAATAGAGAAGGGTAAATGATCAAAATGCATGCTAACAATACTGATCAAAACAGCTCGCATAGACATCTTCATAGACATCTCCAAAACATTTCCAAAGACAGGGGTCTAGATAAATGAATTATATGACCAAAAACATCAATGTTATATACCAGTGGCTAATAAACCTAGCATCTATTAATGCACCTCCACCTCCTACAACCACCACCTGCCCAAAAGTGTTGTTCTTTCCTTTTATTGTCTGGTGAAATTCTATTTATTTTACAATGAAGCGTGTGCTTCGCCAAAAACACTACTTACCCTTCTTTCCCTTCTTGCTCTTTTTAGTCGAGGTCTTCATCTCTGTCTCGTAGATTTGCTCGGCATTCTCGCTCTTTCTCTTGTTCTTGCTCTTCATGCTCACCACGCCCAGCTTATTCACCGCCTTTTCGGCCGCACTGTCATCCCACTCTTGCACGTTATCGTTAATGGCGTACTTATCCAAATTGAGAGCATTGATCAACTCTTTTTGCTTCATTCTCAACTCAGACACCGCCTCGTCTCCAGCCTCGTCCAAGTCCTGCGTCATTGCCTTCTCCACTGCCTCAGCATCGTATTTACCCGCATAGGTTTCATCGCCATTCATGTCATTGATTTCGTCATCCTCGAGCGCTGGCATTGCTTCTTCGATGTCCTTACTCAACACAGAACGGAAATACGTGGAGAACTTCCGCACAATCTTGGAAAACATCGCCATGGCTTGCGAGGGTGGGAGACTCAACTCCTTGCTGACATCGTCAATGGATTTATGCTGCAAGCCAACCGCCAAAAGAATGGCACCTTGGACCGAAGATAAGGAAACCTCGCTTGCCTTGCGCGAGAAGTAAGCCTTGGCAATGAACGGCATCATGTCCAAGATCACGTGGTAATCCAACAAGTTGTTTGCGTAGGATTCCAATCTCTTCAAGTCGAACGGCGACAATTGGTCATCCAACGCGCTTCTGTTCAAAGCCGCAGCGCTGATTTCACCGGTGGATTCGATCACATTGAGGGCCTGCACCGCAGGGAACTTCTTGAACTCATAAGACATCAAGTTCAAAAATCTCTTGTGGAAATCCTTGGCAAATTCATGGAGCCACGCATCATTCTGGTTGTTCAATACATGGAGCATCACACTCGTGTGCTCGCCCGTCAATTCATTGGCGGTTTGACGCAAGTATACCGGCACAAACCCAGCGCGTTTCCAGAACTTGTGCAACAGAGGCGTCATACCGTAGGAAACACCCAAGTAGCTCAATGCATAAGGCGCCTTCTCCAGCAATTTCAACAACAAAGGAGGCAAAGACTTGGCGTCTCTGAGACGAATCTCGTCCTTAAGCGACGCCTTGGCCAATTCGGCATCACTGACTCTTTGGAGTGTGTGGTCGCCCAATGTGTTTGACTCGGAGATGTCGGTGAATTTGCCCTCGAAGTAATCCTTCAACAAATCAAGAGCTCTGGTTCCATACCCCATTCCAGCGTAGTCGGGGTTGGTGGCAATTCTCACCACTCTGGCACCACTCAAAGAAGCAAACTCATCGTCTTGGAACTGCTGTGAAACCAACCATGGGATCAAGTCTCCGCCCGCACGTTGTCCACGCGACAAAGATCTACGCACACTTTCCTTGGAGATCTCACCTTCCAACGCCAATTGCACGACACAAAGCGGGTCGGGAATCCGGTTATCCTTAGGGTCAATGGGTGGCAAAAGAACATACAACTGGTGGGCTGGCGCGTCACTCATCAATTGCAAATCATTGGGCGAGTTTTTGTAGTGCGACGCCACATAAAGAGCCATCATCTTTTGAAGGAACGTCTCCGACACGGGGTGGTACGAAAAAAGCGTGTCTCTGTTGACGTAGAAAAGATTGCACTCGGAGGGGTGAGGCGTACCCTTGGTGGCAAAACGGGCATTTTTTGTGAGGGTGGCGTCCAAGCACAAAAGCTTGTTGAGCCACTTTTCCACCGGATCACCTGGCGCGTAACGGATCGGCTCGTCCAACACCACCTCACGGAGAGAGCGTGCCATTGAGTGGGCCTCGACGCTCTTGTTGTCACGGGAGACCACCTCGGTGTCACTGTTTCTCGAGTTCGACTGGTCTCTCAACTGCTGGATCAACTTCAACGACAACGAGCGCCCGGTACCTTCGTAACCGTTGATGGTGGAGGCCATGAAAACCAAATATGGGCCCAAGAGACGCTTCACCACAGGGAGAGGGATGGCGGCGGCTTCATCAATAATGACCAATTCCGCCTGACCCAACACGTGGTGGTCGTTGGGAGAAATGTACTGGATGGTCTGCCTGTGAGCTCTCTTGATGTCTACCCGCACAATGGCCTTATTAAACAGCGGATTGGTCAGCTGGATGATATCGTAGTCCATGTGTTCCGTGTACCCCAAGGCATCGAATCCCTTGAAGATGAACTCGAACAACGTCTTCAAGTTCTCTGGAGAAGGCGACGTCACAAAAATGTTGGAGTATCCGTGAGAGACGGCTCCAGCGATGGCAATACCAAGGGCGGCAGATTTGCCTCGACCTCTACCGGCGGTTAAAGTTACCGTGCTGTTCAAGGCCTTTTCCGAGATCACATCGACAAAGGTCAAGATGGCCTGAGCCTGGTTCACGGTACGTGAAAGCGACACAAGCGACCCCGCGGGCTGCACATCGGCCAAGGATTCTTTAAGCGTGGCAAGTTCCTTTTGCTTTGGGGTGAGTTCGTCCTCATCTGCTGGAGGAAGTGGTTTGACGTGTTTGCCTCCGGAAATGGGCAAAACATTCAACTCGTCGTCTACAACCAAACAGGTTTCGCATGAGCCCAAAGAGAGCAAGAAACGCTCGTTGAAACGCGCCACCACGTCGTCGTGGGCCTCGGTTCTGTACCTGGAATGGATATCCATGGTCATGGTGTAAAGCTGCTTCAACGACGTCATGTTCTTCAAGAGCATCACGACAATTCCGCCTCCTTCCACTGTTTCGACCGTCCGTGCCAACAAGTTGGGCGTGATGGCTTCGAAGTCCTGCAAAATACACATTCCGTAGGTGTTTCCCAAGATTTTCTCTGTCTCCTTATAGTAGACATATCTAATGTTCTGGTTGGAGATAAATGCTTCAAAAGGATCCTGATCATTCACATCACGGATTCCACGCTTGATATCCTTCTTGATCTTGGTCTCTCTCTTCTTTCTGTGAGAGGTGAACCCCAATAACTGTTTCTTGTATGCCCATAATACCGACTTGTTCATCTTAAGGTCTGCACTCATCATAAGATAGTGTAAGTTAGGAAGCTGGTTTCTGGCCTTGTCACCAACAATGATGAAAAAGCTCCGCTGTTTTTCCTGGACACCATTCCGGATAAGGGCCGGGATTCTGGAGTCAATAGCCTTCTTTCCCATACTGTTTGTTTGCTTGTTTGAGGAGTGTTTGGGGTTTTTTTTCAGACATGGGAAAAGCTCGAGCATGTAAGATGCGCAGCGATGGGCGATGGGTCGTGTGCGGCCCAAGTGGGGGGTCACCGAAAATACGGCCTCTACCATGAGCAGCACAATAGCGAGCTTATATAAGGGTTTTAGAAAATGCAGAAGGGGCGAAAGACGAGTTTAGGGGCTGGATTTCTTTAGGTTTCAGTCAAGCAACAGTGTTATCTATGTCAATAATAGTCAAAAACGTGATAATAGACCGTCCTGCATACATGCGTGGGTTAAGACAACATTCCTGTTTAGAAAAGAAAAGTATATAGAAATCAGGGGTTTATGCTTTAGAGTTTATTTTAGTATTTGATGGCTCAATTTGGTTCTTTGTTTTTGTTCGAATAGACCCATACTATCGTATTAAGAAGCTGTAATAACTCTATTCGTTAGGTTGTAGACAAAATTGGAGAACTAATTCTTGCGAAGGACCATTCGAAATACTTCATTATATTTCTGTAGTTGATGCGAAAAACGGGGTTCATTAAAAGTATTTGAAGGTATATCTTCCCATTAAGTTTCTTTCAAACAATGTGGTTATTCTTTCATGTTGCATGACTGATAGGCATTTCTTCAGAATCTTGAGGTCTTACAGAAGTTGCAAAAACAATAAAAAAGGGCCAGGGGTGCTCCGTAACACAATATTGAGTTATCAGAAGGTTCTTGTGGTTTTAGATGCCCCAAAAGCATATGTTACTAGATGAATATAAAATGTAATAGTGCTATGAAAACATTCTTTTTGTATTGTTTCATTTTCCCAGGAAGTAGACGAAAGAACTTGCAGAGTCACAGCTGGGTGAGCTTCTCCGAATGGGTTTCGTGAATCTTCTAGTCTAGCGGAAGTTAGGAACCAGCTGATTGAAAATCCTTTTCCTATTTGTTTCTGCTTGCGAGAAAAGGTTAGTTAGATTTATAATACCTTTCATACCATTCTCAAGATTGACTCGCAAAGGGTTTCTTAGCCGTGCCATATATGTGCCATATGACCAATATATTGCGCTTCTTAAACCATGGCTCAGTATTCTGGTCGAAATGAGATATTCCTACTTCACGAAATTTCAAGGCTATCTTCAATCTCTAAAAGGTCGATTATTGAAAAATCCAGAATTCGCAAAAAATACGCCACACTGGCAGAACCCCCAATGTACAGCTATTTAGAACATCTTCGTCACACAAAGATTTTCCAAAGCGATAATACTGTATTCATAGTATTGTTTAAAATCGTTCACTAAAAACGATTCCATTATTGGCCATTGTTATTGTTATTGCTAGGATATGGAAGAAAATAGTGAGAAGTATTCTTGACAGTAGTGTAATCTCACGGCTAGTAAATTAAATACCACCAGTAATACATACGAAGATTCAATAAAAACTTTACCCCGCATGTGCTTACTATACAACACCAGACTATATTTCAAACTCAGTACTCTAAAATAATCATCCGACTGACTTCAACAAACTAACATACAAAAATGAATATACACCCCAGACAAAGACCACCAAGACGGAGTCACTTCGAACTTTGTCACACCACTGGTCACGTGCCCCACACGTCATGTTTTTGCGGCTGCAAATGGCTGCAACTCGCAAACCACCAGGAAAGACCCTTTCCCATTTCTCTTTTCTTCTCTTTTCTTTATCCTAATTGCACAAAACCATGCTGGCACAAAAAGCATCCACAGGTAAGAATACGGAAACTCCAGGAGAAACTCCCGCCGCCGACTCTGGTCCTCGCGGCCCTCACTTACCCTCAAAAGAAGACACTCGGAACCGTGAACGCCGTCTAGCGCCTCGGTCCAGTAACCAGTTCCGCGTAGGTCCGCCGTTTCTGGCCACCGCCACTGGATTCTCTTTACTAAACTCCAGTAAGCAGCCTGTAGTTCCGCGTATCAGTGCACGGCTCGACCGAGGCTTCGACATGATTGAAGGTGAATGGATAGGATACAAACGCAACTATTTCACGTTGGTGGCTGCGTTTCTGTTCATTGGGCTTCCTCTCAACGTGACTGCCACAGAAACGTTTGGGTACGTGGATGCCAGCGGCAACCACCAGCCGTTGACCGCGTTCAAGATCCTGCTCACATCGGTGTGTTTGGAGGATAGTTCCACCGCGGTGACTTTGGTCCAGCACACCGCCAAACGTGACCGCGGCCCACAAAGTGCACCGCCATTGTACTACACGGTTCCAGGTGAATTACCCGCCCATAACACCATGAAACTGGTGGCTAATATCCGCAATGGCGATAAGATCGATAAGTGCAACCGGCTCTTTTACCTTCTGAAGGAGGACCACCAACGTGCCATCGCGGAATCCCCGGCATGTATTCTTTCCACCTACCCGCGAGACTGTGACATCTCTTTGGTTGCCCGATACGAGCGTATCCAGTTTCTGTCTGCTGGGTGTGGCAACCGCAAGCTGGCCAGCACAAATAACAAGCACTATATTCTTGTGGTACAGCTTCTTGGCGTTACTGAACTGGAAGAGAATGTTTTGCTAGCTTCCACACAGTCGCCGCCGTTGATTGTGAGGGGCCGGTCCCCATCAAACTACCCTATCTCGGAGAATAAAGAGATCAAGGTTGAAACCAAGGATCCCAATCCTGTAATTACCTCGCTTAAGACCAATATCACCAACTTAATTGCATGCACCAGATCGGACCAGGAAAACAATACCGAGAGCATGGCTTCTTCCAAGAAACGAAAGGCCAAACCGGTCACCAAGCCTCTTCGCGTACCCCTCGCCCCCAATCAAAACCTTCTAAACGCATATACTGCTGAATTGTTGGATCCAGAGCTACTAGAAAGTCCGCCAAAGAACAAAGGGACTTTTTCTGTCCTTCATGGAGATTCCCAGCCACAAGGCTCCCCTATTTTCGGTTATCCGATACCAGAGCCCGTACGCCGGCACGACTTCGAGTGTTTGTCGACGGGTGACCCCAATGCGGGGCTAATTGTTGCCCAAGACACCCTGTTTCCCTTTCTTGTCGAATCCCCTTCTTTACCGAATTCCTTGCTGTTTATTAGTGACGGTGAGCCAATGAACATCAATCATAGTGCTTTCCAGTCATCCCAGGAAATGCTCCACAATGCAATGCGAGATTACGAGACCACAATGTATGAGCTTGAGGATTTCATTGAAACTGACCTCATCGACACCTTCGATTGTTACCTGTCACTTCCAGTCCCTATTGCTTTCCCGGATACTTTACGCACTTCTACACCTTTGCAGCTTCAGGTCATGGAAAGGCCTGTAGCAATGAGACCGAATCTCTTGAGAAATCTCCACCCAACCGTTGCTAGGTGCAAGCACGGATTCAAGCAAAGAAAACAGACAAAACGTGAGCTCCGTCACGCTGAGCGAAAGTATACTATTGAAGATTTGGATAATGAAAATACTTCCGACACCAGTTTTGTCATGTTCATGAATAAGCTTGCTTCTTTCAGGCTGCGTATAAAAGACCATTCCCCACATACCTCCAGCCTACGCCTGTCTCCATTGACCATGCTCAGCTCTGAGCACGAGGGACATTATCTACATAGGTTTCATGAACAGGGTAGCCGCTAAGGCCATGAAAGATAGAGGTTACTTTCAGGAAAAAAAGAAAAAGGGAAAAATTCAGAAACAAGAAAGCAACGAAGTAAGAAGCATACCAAATTACTTCGAACATTGTGCTTTGAAAGGCCCTTTTCCTTTTTTTAACACCTTGCCTCGTTCGAGTGGTGTTTCAATAAGGCGCACTTTTTTCGCTCTCTTCCTACGCCAGGCGGGATTACTGGGTCGTCCACGCACCAAATCTCAAACTTTACCATCACCAGGCCAAGAACCCCCCAATAAAGATCGAACAAAATTGATAGGCAATGTTGTTCTTTAGCTTCTTCAAGACGCTAGTCGACCAGGAGGTCGTGGTGGAATTGAAGAATGATCTCGAAATCAAAGGCACATTGAAATCGGTGGACCAGTTTTTGAACTTGAAGTTGGACAACATCTCCACGGTCAACGAGGAAAAATACCCCCACTTGAAAGCGGTCAAGACGTTATTTGTCAGAGGTTCTACCGTGAGATATGTTCATTTGAGTGCCAGCAGTGTGGATTGCACCTTGTTACAAGATGCTTCGAGAAGAGGTATGTGATAAATCCGAATCGTCTTAAGACCCCAATAACAAACCAGCTCCTTGTTGAGAATAATTATACTAACATATCTAGAGGCTATGGTCCAAGGAGGAAAATAGGAACAAAATCTATTGAGCAGGGCCTGTCATGTTGTGTCACCTTTTTGCATGTGTATATTACGATAATGTATGATTCTTTTTTTATATGATTATCCAGACGCTGGATCTCGGCTCAATCTCGTGAAACATCTTGCGCGAGAATGGCCAGTTTTATTACAGTATGAACACGTCCGTTTCAGCTTGCTGTGGCTACTGTGTGCGCTTTTCTGATAGATTCTGGGAGAATTGGGGATATTGGGGATATTGGGGATATTGGAAGAATATGGGGCATTGAAGGAGTTGACGGACTCGCCGCAATCAGCGGAATTCCCAGGAATAGCTGTCCGGTTCTCCTCTTCTCCTGATACAGTAAGCTTTTCCACCCCAAATGTTTTCCCCTCTTCTCCCACCGGGCTTAGCCGGCTCTTGGGTATAAGAACAAAGTCTGAATCCCTGTCTAAGTCAAATAATGTGCTATTACAATGTGGGCACGTGACAGGGCTATGTAGACATTCTAGGCTATTGACAAAGTCGCCAATATCCTGTTTCGGGGCAGCTTCTACCACCGGAAGATGCAGAAGATACGCCTCAACTAACCGTAGTTTTCTCTCATATTCGCTCTTAAGTCGATCAAGTTCCAAGTTCTTTTTCGTGATTGCAGCAGCCAAATCGCCCATCGACTTAGATACCTCAGCAAACAGCATCTTTATAAGATGATTCTGAGGTTTTTGTTCTTCTTCTGTGAGGTGATTGTTAGTCTCTGGATGTTCATCCGTTAGCTAATGTCTATGAAAAGCTATGGAAGAGTAACACTACTTTTGTTTTTCTTTTTAAAGAATCTTTAGCGTGAATGGTCAAGTTATACGGGTCGTAATTTTGTGGATATACCTTTGAAATCTGGGGATAGAAACAAGAAGTTTTGATCTTGGACTGTATATAATGCGTGCGATGGGCAACCATACCTATGTCTTTGGATAAAAGACCAAATATGGTAGGAAAAAAAAATGGCACAGAAGTCACTAATGGAATATTTTACATGTGGAACTTATATTTTCCAATCACAAAATACTCTAAACTTGCTCTTGCTTTTCAAAGAAACAATTATACTATAGGAAGTCGCTATAATTCCAACAAAAAGTGAATGTCAAATTTCTCAATCTTTCTGCACTACCTGTACGTACAAAAATCAGGAAATTTTGCTGTAACGGCATTTGGCAGAAGCGCGCTGTTCCCTTGAAGATGTCTATTACATTGAAAGTGTCCGGTTCGATCCCCGCGGTCGACGTTTGAGTGTTCGAGTAATCAACATTTCTCTCGTCAGCAATGAGTAGCACCATCACTGGAGGGAAGCAATTCAGCACAGTAGGCTACCCGTGGTGGAGGCGAAGCGGACGGCACTTTCTTTGGTTATGGTAGAGATCAACAAGCTGGCGTTGCAACTCCGAAAAATTCTTTTTGTAGATTCAGGCGTAACTTTTTGGCTTATCTTTGACTCCATCATTTTCGAGACCATTTACAGTGGATAACCAATTTCTAGGTTTTTACATGTAATTGAATTTACTGAGATGATGTCAATTATACATATTATGAGATCGATGAAGGACTTTAATGACAAAGGTAAGAAAGGGCGAAATTCATTTGTAGGCTTTCCGACCAACTATGTTTGGGCGATTTTCGAATGTGGCACTTATTCAATTATAGAACTCAGTGTCTTTTTGGACATCTAGCTTGTTCTGGTGCAATACCTGCACACCTGATTTAGTGGTGATCGAGTCATGAAAGTTGATTTTGTTTGTTTCTCTATAGTTCACCTGTAGCTTGATAAATGTCTTGTGATGGGCAAAACACAAGGCTTCTTCCAAATACAACTTGTGACACGAGGCCAAGAAATACTCGCTCGTGTGCAATTCCTGGAATTTTGCGTGATATAAAAACTGGATATTCATGGCTAGGACATTACTCCTGCTTCCCCTTCGGTCTTCTGGATACCAACTCGCGTATTTGTTCCCTTTCGTTAACCAACATGCCGCTAAGGCATGCGATACAAAGTGCGATACTCTCCATAAACTCCGTTGGCGACGACGTTTGGCCCTTGTCGAAAAAAACCTGATGCAAAGCAATAGAGCCGACGAATAAGAGTACCGGGACCCATATCTTCTGGAACACATATTTTGTTTGTATAGGTACGTGACCTTTGAAGAAATTGGCGTAGAACACAAGGCAATACAGAATACGAAGGCACATATTCGCGATATTTGCAAGAATCAAGCCTCGGATTCCCCAGCCTAATTTCCCAATGAAAAGGTACATGAGTGCGAATACTATCACGCTCAGAAGCGACATGAAGATCGAGAAGCGGCCTATCTGCGCCTGTGTGGACGCGCTGCTGAAGAAAGCCTCCAAGATACCATTAAATGCCATGAAAGGAATATAAAGCACATAGACGGGGAAGTCGTCAAAGACACTTGACTGTTGCCACTTTTCGTTGCGCCCTAAGATGATCTTAAGTAAGAAAGAACCGTTCGAGTAGCCACCCACCACAATGAGCAACGATAAGTTGAAGTAGAAGGTCATGAGACGGCCCATTATGGTGTACGTGCCCTTATAGTCCGGGTTTTTCTGGCTAAACTTTCGGGTGAAAGACACCCTGAGCAGCTCTTCCACGGGCTGAAAGAGAAGCCTTGCAACCATAGAACCGTAATTAGAGATGACAGAATATACCCCCTGTTGCGTTACTGTGAACAAGTATCCCGTGAGCATAGTGTCTCCTTCTGTGAGGAGGTGCTTGAATACCATCTGCATAAACAACAGCTTCCATACAGAGAAAACGCTGTGATCGACAGCCCGTTTACCGGAGGATGTCTTCGAAAGAGACGACCAAACCGAGGGTGATGCTATGGCATATGCACCAAACACCACTACCGAGTAAGCCAACTGACCACAAGCAAATACTAGCACCGCAAGACCCTCAAAAAGATGGGTGTTTTCTCCGGTTTGTTTCAGAAACCATACGACTCCAAGGAATACCGTAACGCACTTGACAAAAACAGCCACACTTTCGATCTTAGACCGGAGCTTGAAGTTGAGGCGATACTGGTTCAATGCAAACCATGGCTCTGAGAGCAACTCAAGCACAATCAGCACGATTACAACGTATGTAGTGGTGTGTAAGTATGGCAATTGGGCCACGGATGTCTGGTACAAATCGGAACGTGTTTGCAAGTACGCCATGGCAGCGAATATTGGACCACAGAGGACCACAGGTAACCACGCCATTCCTAGAACGACAGACTCGGACTTTGCCCTTTGGCTAGCCATTCGCACGGCTTCACGACTGAAGAAGAGAACCGTGTTTATTACAAACTCGAGGTATGCTGCAATGCCAAAGATCTCCGGCGAGATCCGTCGGAGAAGTGCCTGGTTCGAAATAAATGTCACTGCCTTTGTAGCCACCTGAGAAGCCACGAGATATGCCACTTGCGACACCGGCATTGAAGACATTGTATTTATATTTCAGTGAAAATATATATGAAAAAAGGGAAAACGATCCGCTTTCACTATGAAAATCACCAATTCCTTGAGGAACCATGCATCACTAGTAGTGGTCTGGATGTATCGTGGTCGCGTTCTCTTGTGGTTGTGTGCAAGATCCGGGGAACTTCTCCCATAAAAGCACACCCGTGCTCATTTATACCCCCAGCTGTCACGACATCAGCACGACATCAGCACAACATCAGCACGAAATCATTAGTGAGGCCTGGGGGTTGAATTCATTGCAACTAAATCCTTATCCCGGAATCAAACCGCTAAAGAAATGTCAGAAGGTTTATGACTATTAAAAACAACAAAGATAGTGGAGGGAAAAAACACTCAAGTATAATTTGAAACAGTTTTTCTCTTTATTAATTCCAGCGTTTTGCCGATTTTGTGTTATTCTTCCTTGTCTTACTGAGAAGAAGTCCCCCACTGTTTTATCGATGGTCAATTTTTTTCACTTTCCACATTATCTTTCTGTCTTTCCATGACGAAATATATTTAAAGAGGCGGCATTCTGAACTAATTTCAGCAAAATAAATACCTAAATTTGACACTCCTATGTTCTTGGCTGGTTAAGCAAAAGGGGTTTGAGGAAACACAAAAGCTAGCCGCTGATTGCCGAGGAAGATTCTGTGATCTTTGTTGACCTGCACATATCCCGGATCTCGACGACATTTTAGTTTATATGCAGGCGTTTTCTATTGTTTGGTCCTGTTTGTTCGCCCATGAGACTCGTACTCTCAACGCAGTCGTGCGCAGTCCAAATACATCGAAGGTTTACCCCAGTCTGGTAAAGCCACTCACGACTCAGGCTTCAGTCAGCAACCATAACACTGCAGATCTTGGGTCAAAACACATGCCAGAACCGGGTTTTGAACTCTGCTAGTACCCGATTTTTGATCAGAAATAAAAGCGTTGCCCCTTGGTTAAAGAGGTTTCTATTTGTTGCTTTTATACGCAATCTGTGGTATTCATAACCAGATAAAACGATAATAAGGAAGAAAAAAAAATGAGTTATCTTCCTATAGGCAAAGATGACGGAAACCATAATGTGGTGGGAAACCCCGATATGGAGCTCCGTGAACAAGATAGATGGCTCCCGATCGCCAATGTGGCACGACTTATGAAGAGCACATTGCCAATGACAGCAAAGGTCAGTAAGGATGCCAAGGAATGTATGCAAGAATGTGTTTCTGAGTT
>JAJMAK010000281.1:0-22192 GCA_030572615.1 Metschnikowia lachancei | reverse complement strand
CGTGGAAAGAGCTTTTTAGATATCATTGAATACATTGAATATGCAACTGGAATCTAATAGAATCCAAGACATATTCTTCTAAAGATGGATTCGATATAAGCAGTTCAGGCTAAGGTCTCATGGCTGGATTGGTATCTTAATTAGCCGTTGTTTGAGGAAGCAGACTTGCATGATTTTCGACGTTATAGTTCTTTCCACACAGTCTGAAGGAGGTCAGCCTTAGGAGGTTAAGGAAACACCGAATACACGAAATATGACGAGGCCGTTCCTTATGATAAAACATGTGTACACCAGGTCATCGCCACCAAAGAAGAACAGTGGGAGATGAGAGATTCCGGGATGGCAAAGATGTTCCAACAAGCCGTACATGTGTATTTTATTATTGCATTGCAGACATCAATGTGGTTTGCAATACCATCTGGTGTACTAGTTTCAGAAGAAATTAAAATAGCCAGGCACAAGTATCCTTTTGACTCTTGCAGATTACTAACAGCGTAAGTATGTTGTTCGCGGCTTTTTCACGTTCTCCATAGCACTCGGCCGTACCATTTTGCAATGTGATTGTAGAAACTTCGGACGTCATAACAAGGGTTACTTGGTTCTTCGCATGTGTGTTGTGCATCTTCGACACTTTAATCTTCGGCAATGGCGGTATTTATTACGGAAGTTCCCAGGAGAATTCTGGCCTTCTTCGCTTCATACATGTTATTCGAAACATATATACCCTTTTCCATAATCCGGCTCTGTTACATCGTCTTCCTCCGCAGTATGGTCTACCTCGGCTGTATGGTCTTCCTCAGCTGTATCGTCTTCCTCGGCTGTATCGTCTTCCTCGGCTGTATCGTCTTCCTCTAGAAGATCTTCCGCTCCCGTCTCTTTGTATTCGCTAGGGGGTGGCCATCGCCCCGGATACTTGCGCCAATCGAGAAGTTTTCGAATTTTTCCATAGTATTCTGCCGTTTACGTAAATTTGGTGATGTTTCACTGGTGTTGACCATGTTTCTCGTGTATTTGATCCACACAACCAAAAAGGCCTATTCGGCGAGAATTCCACCGTGAAACTGAAAAGGGTTTTGTTTCTATACCTGCTCTTTTCCTAAAGTAGTTGTTTAGAAACACCTGCAATACATCAACACAACTACCATATTGTACAGCAGTCTTTCGTGTTTTGTTCCGGCAAATCATGCGCAAAAGTATCACTTCCATATACAACAACAGAAGTCATCTCCAGGTGTCAGAATATACATAGCATGCGCTGTGTATTAGCCGGGTTGACGAGATGGACACGTAACAGAACACGTGGAATATATAAGCGACGGGACCCCACCGGAAAGAAAAAGAACTCCTTTTCTTGCCAGGGATTCCGCACCAGAAATGGTGATAATCAAGAGTAATCAATAGACACCTTCACAGATTCTAATGCCAGCCCAGAATTCAACATTCCGCACAAACAATCTTAATTGCAACAGATAAACCTCACTGAATTTGATGCTTTTCAAATAAAATAAAGGGGTTATTTCTTTGAAATTCAAGCTAGTGTCGAAATGTTGGCCTCAAATTAGTCAAACGCTTTTCGAATTTAGTACTGCTGCGATACAATTAAGTGAGGACGATGAATGGCGAACCTCTTTATAACGATATGGAAGTTCCTCAGTTAATACTTTCATTTCGAAACGAGAATACACGTCTAAAGCCTCCAACTTTAAATTCTTTGATTTGTCGACCACTAAAATATTTGAGTGAGTTTTATTCTACATTCAGTACTCATGTTAAGGTCTTTACTATCATTACCTCCATTGTGGACCACCTTAAACACGCGGTTTTAGATAATTCAATAGTTAGACTTCGACCCCAGAAAGCAAAGGAAATAAAGAGCAAGCCTTCTCTCAAAAGGTGAGTTACAAGATCGCTTGGCCGAATTTCTGATATAAAATGCATCACTGAGTAGTTTTGCAAGGATGACTAAAGCCAGTTGTGGACATTAATTGCTGCACGGTGTCACGAGATTCCTAGAAAACACTGAAAACTACAATAACCCAGTGACAGTCAGAAATAAGTAATCAAATCTGCAAATTGTAAGAAGAAGACGAAAGAAACAGGTAAGAAGAGAGTCTGAGATAGTGTTTCTTTGTCGATTGATTGATTGAAGATTGAAGATTGATTGAGGATTGATTGAGGATTGATTGAGGATTGATTGAGGATTGATTGAGGATTGATTGAATAGTGAAACTTATTAAGAAAAGTAGTTAAAACAAAAATGGTTCTTCCATCATTAGATGTGGAAATACCGGGGTTTATATAGTCCGACTTCCGGAAACGGTGAAACGTGGTTACTGTTTCGGGCCGAACGGTGCAACGTGGTGTTTGAGGGTAAGTGTTTTAGCTAATCGTTTATACTTTACATGACAGTGACCAAGTATTTATTCATTACGTTTTACCATATTCATTAATGTTTGGAAATACCTAAAGTGGGTGCTGGTTTTCAATGTATGCAACCAAAATACATGGAAAGATGAATACACATGAAGTCAGATGAATTTGAGTGCCAAATCACACTTCGTCGATATTTTTAGTTCGAATATACTTTTCAAGCATTCTGCCTCTGACTGCCTTAATATTTACTAGTTACCAACCGCACCCACGTACAAGGCACAGTTCTTAATACGAATTAAGCAGGGCCTCTTTTGCCTCACTGAAGACACTAGATGAAGAGAGACGAAAGAGCAAACGTTTTTGAAACTTCCGCTAATCCTAAAGCAAAATCTTTGTGTGTAAACTCATGCAGAATATATTCGTAATAAATGATCATTTTGATGGATTTTCCCTATTTTCACTTTCCTAAGAGTCTTCATTTTTACAGTTTGTTCCGAAATTTCGCAACCAAAAGAATCATCCTTGGCGACTCGTAGACCAGCCAATAAAGTGTTGATTTCAAATTTGCTTTAAAATAGCTTTTTCCAGGCATGTGAATTATAGGGTATAAGAGCTGGTCCCTTAGAAAGATTGCCATATGTTGGTGCTCAATTTAGTTTGACTTGACCCCTTGCTCGGTCTAATCGTGGAATAATCTTCCACAGTTTCGTCGTCGAGCTCAACCCCAAAAGTCCTTCCCTATTTCGATTAGCTCGAGACATTTATCCTAGTCTTGCATGAAATATGCCTTTGCACAAGCTTGAAATATGCCTTTGCACAAGCTTGAAATATGCCTTTGCACAAGCTTGTAAAATGTACACACAATCTATTTTGTTTGGGGCATCTTGATTGGATATAGTATTCTTGTCGTGAAGCCAAGTATCGGTATTGATATGAGGCCCGATGGTCGAATTGCTTTTTCTGTTGTAGATAATCGTCTTCAGACTGTGGTTTTCTTTGTTTTGGCTTTTCCCCATGAAATGTAAGACTTGGGGTGCTTCATTGATGGTTGTTTCTATGGAAGAAAAGAGCTCCTTTGACTTTCCAGCAACTCTGTCCAGAAATTGATCCACTGTATACCAAAGAGAAACCCGCCAGTTTCTACTACAGAGATAAAGGTTACATTTAGATGAGCCGAAGTATTCCTGGCAACTTTTCCGTTCAAATTATACACATCAATACAGACTGTGGGGAGTGTTTATCCACCAGCTAAAGCCCAACACAAATTGTGTCACAATACAGAAACCACAGTGATACAATAGACTTTACAAAGCTGGAGCCCAGAAAACAGTCAAATGCTTCACATGCTGGATGTGACAGATTCTCTGTGTAAGGATATACATCCACACTCAATCACTATATGAACGTTCCACCATCACCCAAAGGAAGCCTCTAGACCAAACAATGAAACGTGAACAAAGAAAAACAAATGGGATGTTCATTAACATTACCCCACTTAAAAGCCACCATATCGATGGCAAGACCCAATTTTCATCATATTCATCAAAACTAAACATCAAAATTAAACATCAAAAATAAACATCAAAAACAAACATCAAAAATAATGGTTATATCAACCACACCACACAGCAATACTGGGTGACGCAAATATTCTTCTAACCATTTTTAATTAGGAAATGTTAATACTACAAAAAACGGCAACAATAGCAAACATTACCTTTTCCCTGACGAAATGTGGGGATATCTTATTCAATATTGTTCTCCGCAATTCGGCACGTCTCCACTATGGACCCACTATGGACCCAGTATTATCATATGTGAAACATGTACTGCTCGCACGACTAACACACCACTTTGACATCCACATTTCGCTCGTGTGACCATAAAAAGTGTCAATTAAAAGGAAAAAGAAACAAAAACAAGAAGATATGAAAATACGAAAATAAAAAAATCATCACTTCCATGGCCCCGGTTTTAATATGTGTGATTACCCCACACGAGCCAATTTTTGCACCCATATATAACTAGGCAGTGGAGCCATTATGAGGTGCAATTTTTTTGTTGTTATCCAAACATCAATTACCATGTGTCATTTTCTCATCCACCTTTCGTCAATTTACATTTTCTTTTCCTACTGTTTTATGGTGGGAAATCTCCGGGAGTTGCAAAAACGATGAAGCCTTAGAGAGACTTTGGGAGATATCTGGAAGCAAAAGTCATGGCTAACCTCTAGGATATAGTAGACACAGACATTTAATAAATTTATTTTAGAAAGTCTTTATATTAGTAGAGGAAGTTGGTAAATTGAGAAGCACCGCAGTGGTCTTTCTCTGAGTCTTCTAAAACACATAAGGGACACATAAGGGACACATAAGGGACACATAAGGGACACATAAGGGGATATCAGGTCCTTTATGTTCCCGTCACTGTTCACCGTCCCTAGAATGAAACACGCATTACCATTTGCTTGGCGAAATGCCAAGAAGTGTCTAGAGCACCATGCTCCGAGTTTCTGCGCAAAGTCACCCCGAAGAATTATAAACCCCGGGCATGGTTGAATCCAGGCAGAGGCATAAACAGATGGCATTCTAAAAACAACATGAGTCTAAGCATCAATAGTCGAAAGGTCGAAAGGCCTTCTTGTCTCAGATCATGCAACATTCACCAACTTCAGATGGTTTCACGCCACCAGATGGGAATCAGCCAATCTTGAAAATTGGGCGTATAACCGTTCGTCAAGAGCAATAACATCAACAACGGGTATTTAATACCGAGGAAACACCCGGGAAGTGCAAAAGGAAACGTGTAAATGAATCCAGTTCACTATGCGATTTCCCTAGCAAACCACAGAGCCCACATGGAATTACTTGAACACCACATCAGGTTCTGGCGAGAGCCTTTTTTCAGTGGTGATGTGATTATCGAAGTTGCTCTCCAACCCAATGGTTCCAGGGTCCCTATGACCCACAGCCATTTCGCGGTACGGGTGCTGCTGGCTGTGTTCGTGAAGAATCAATTTTTCTTGTGCAAGTTGTTCATTGGTGAAGCTTGCATTGTCTAACCGTGGCTCGAAGTCCGTCACTGACGATCGTTTACTTGGACTCTGGGGCGGCGCACGAGAATTGGGTCTTGCGAGAGTGGTGCTGGCACGCGAAGGCGTGGTGGCAAATATCTGGGGATTCTGTAATTGCTTGGCCAAGTTATCTAACGAACGTGTTTGTGCATCGCCGCCTATTAGACTTCCGTGACTGCTTTGGAGACTGGTGCGCTCAGCCGCACCTCCAAAGGGCGCACCGCCAAATGAAGGGGGTTGAGCCAACGCCAGATCGGGGGTGTTTTCTGATGCCATGATAGGAATAACCGAGTCGTAAAAGTCGTATGCGGAGTTAGTTCGACCGGGCGACCGGCGGTGGGACGTAGGATTGTGGGGGTCGCCATGAAGGGCATTGAAGGATGGTTTTCTATGCGAGGGCAGCGAGTGCAGTTTCAAAGAAGCGGATTCTCTGGACTGGGGGTTGGAAATGGAGTTGGGTTTGGTTGTGGGGTTCGAAACCGAGTTTCCTACGGAGTCAGATGAAGACGCCGATTTCGAAGCAGCAAAACGATCCATGTCCACGTGGGCATGAGCATCATTTTTAGCGGCCGACTTGCCCCGACGTGGGGTATGAGTTTGAGTATCGGCGGGGCGATGAAGAGCTTCGCCAAACTCCTTGAAGCTGCCGTTATCACCCATCTCGAGGTCGAGATCATTGCCATGAAGATCTTCTTCACGTTGCAAGCGTTTGGAACGGGTGTAAAAAAACACCATCCCCACAAATACTATAAGACAGGGCAAGCCAACACCGAGACCAACAGCCAATCCTTGATTGTATCCCATGTTGATATCGAGGGGTGTGTTTGTGGATGTGGAAGTGAAGGAGTATGTGGGAAAGTTTGGGGAAATATAGCAAAATATCGGAGAAATGTCCGGCTATAATTTCTATGATAACCTTGCGAGCCGAGCGAATGAAAAAAAAAAATGAAAGAATGAGGACGAAAAAGAGTGTGAGGATGGAATGTTTTTCTGTCAAATGACACTATGTGAGACCGTCTATTAGCCGTTCAGCTGGCGTGGTGGAGTCCTTGTTCTGCTTAAAGATACCAAGTAGGATGAAAAAGTGGTTTTTTGAGCTTTTCTTGCGATCGCTCGTTTTTTGTTAGGCGTCCCGATAAGTGCAAGAATGTTATGGTACGGTGCAAGAAAGCGCGAGTCAGAGCCTCAGAGGGTAGCCAGCCGGTGCGGCGCGCCTGCAAGCCCGACGGTTGTTGCGGCCCGGCATGAGATGAGCTTGCTGGTGGATGGAGGGCAGAGGAAGGAGGAAAAAGGAAGAGGCAGAAGAGGAAGAGGCAGAAGAGGAAGAGGAAGAAGAGGAAAAGGCAGAAGAAGGAAGAAGAAATGAGAAAATAATGGAATACATTTTGTGAGTATTGCTGTTTATTTCGTAGGGGTCTCTGAATACTCTGTGGTCTTTCTGGTGGAGCCATATCGAGGGCTGGGCTCAGGGCGAGGGATTCTTTACTGACTCTACAACCACGGTGATCTTTTCTCTTTCTTTTTTCTTTCTTTTTTCTTTCTTTTTTTTACATTCGTTTTTTATTCATTCATTCATTCATTTTTTTTTTTTTTTGTCTTTTTCTTTTTTCTTTCAACCTTTACCTTCAGTTCTGCTGTTGCACCCTTCTTTAAAGTGACACCATGATTATCTTGGCAGGGCTAAACCGAGAAGTTGACAGCACAGCACAAGACAAGAAAATGGGGATGTTGATAATTCCTGTGTAACATACGGAATATCCCACACTTGTTTCTTTCAGAATACACCACTCGATGGCGTTTCATACTGTGCTAAATCTGAAACCCTCTGAAACGGCATCTGCAACACGTCTCGGATGACTCCTATGACTTCTTGGGAGAAATATTGACCCCCGGCCTATGTTTAGATTTTCCCTGCTTGATCTCGCGGGCGCTCGTGCGCCTAACTTGATGCGTTTTGCACAGAGGGTCGCCCCACAGCAACGCAAAAAACAGATCTCCTATTTCTATAACTCCAACCGGACAACTCCAACCAGATGATCTTCTTTGCTTTCTTTTTTTGTCCAAGGCTTTCATCAAACAAAGCATACCCTTTGAAAGCGCAAATCTTTAAAACGTCTCTCCATCGTCAAAGATTATGCTTATCATGTGAAGATATCGCATCTGGAGTATTAGGGGCGTGTCCATCGCCCTGGACCAAAAGAGGCAGTGCGGCCTGAAGATCGGCGCACACCAGCTGGATCGGCGCACCAGCTGGATTGGCGCACCAGCTGGATTGGCGCACATGGGCTGGATCGGCGTGGGGCCACCCCATTTCGGAATTTTCCGTCAACGCTTCTACCGTGCTTTCTGAGATAATGACGTGTTATTTTTTTGTTTCAACATTATCACATTATTACACCTCATTATAAAAAACCAAACAACTTAAACCCCAAAAACATAAAAACATAAAAACATAAACCTCTTGTAAACACCAGAATCTCTTAAATGTAACAAACACTGAAGTATAACAATTAACTGGTATGCTCAGCTATAGATGGAAAAATACCCGTGGGGCGGGCGCGGCTCGGGCCAGATGCGAAATCTACTCCTCATATTACAGGAGGTTGAAAGAAGCCCTGGGGCTTGCCTGTGGGTTTAATCTCGCCTCTCATTGGTCCAAATGCACATCCAGATTCCGGGTGGCCATGCGAGGGGTTTGGAGTCAGAATAAGAACGATTGCACGTGAAAGCTGAGAAAATTTGATAAATGAAGCAGTCGCCCTTTTCAAGTTGTGTTTGCTCGAATCCGGTTTCGTTGGATCCGGTGCGCCCGTCAATGTATGGTGGAGTGGTATTGGTGGAATTCGCGGGTGTGGATGAACATTTACTTGATGTTATTCAGAAGATAAGTTCTGTATCTTTCTCGTGACTGTCACGGGTTCAACGTGTGATATTCTGGTTAACATGAATATATATATATATATATATATATATATATATATATATATATGGATATATATATGGATATATATGAAAATATGGCGTACTCAAACACAGAGGCTGGCTTTACCTGAATATAAGGATATGACCTAACATCACGCACCTAACGTGTTTAGCTAAACAGATGTCTTTGCTAGTCTGGTGACACCCTTTTATACCTTATACATGAGTAGCCACGACTTTTACTTGAAGGATTATTCATTCAGCGAGCCTTTTATTACACCCTGAAAACCACTGATACCGATTGGCACAATACTAAACTAGATAATTATTCACCGAGCTTGATATCTGGATGACAAGAACTGGAATATATCCTTCTAACCTTTTCACAAATTGTGGTAATCATCGGAATGGTGACTGTTTCGCATGTGGCCAAATCACCTGTTCATAAACTATACCGACTTGTCTTTAACTTCTAACAACTCAGAAGACTGACCACATAATTGACCCGAAACCTTATTTGCTTCAAACGGGCTCTTTTCAAAACTGGCATAGTACCCACAAGAGTTTTCTTATACCTTATTTCCCGACGAGTCCCCGGGATATTGCACCTACTCCCCATTCACTTATTTCTTTAATTCTGCTTATACAAGCTCTTGTCCAAGGCCGCTGTCTTGCAGCCAGCCACATATCGCTATTTACAATCCCACTTAAAACTCAAAATCAAAAGACGAGTCTGTTTTCAAATCAATCTTCTTGCCATCTGGAAACTCCAAAAAGAGGTGCTTCACGGCAAACGGCACAAGCTTAGATTCTCTGTTTGCTTTCATCTTCAACATGGCCTTGTCCGCATCACCCTTCACCTTGAACTCCACATCGATGTTTCCTTGCACAGTATTGAGCTCGCCCCAGATCCATGGCCACGAGGAAGCGTAGCCAATATTGGGCCCAAGAGCATGTTTTGCAGCTTCGGACCGACGCAAGCAGTATAACACCGAATTAATGATGGGCGACTGTGTTTTCTCGTAGTTGAAGATCACCACGCAACTCACCGTCACCCCCACTGCATACACCCAGAAATACTTAATGTTCTTCTTTTTATCTGCAAATGGATCTGGCAACTCACGGTCCAAGCTTACTTTTTTCGACGCAAACCCACCCTGTGGTACTGTGGTGTTTGTCGACGTAGACGCATATCTGAATCCCGTGACTCTACATAACGCGTGTTTTGAAAGTGCCTGTCTGGCCAAACCCTGGCGGGTTAACAACGAACGCAACATGGGATATAGGTGGTAGGCTTTGGATATACGGCCCATCGAGAACGAGATACTCATGGTGCGAGTGCGAGCGTGCGAGCATGCGTCCGCCCATCCGGTTGTCCCCGTCACGTGACCCTCTCGGAAGTATGGACCCTTAATTAACCCGCCACCACTCGAAGCTTGCAGAACTTTTCCCAATAAAGTGACCCAGATACCATCAGCACTAATGCATCAACAGCTTTAGATACCCGCAGAAAAATGTCCGGCCGCTTCCCTCGAGAAATGCCCCACTATAAATCCCCCGAAAGACACATCCATTCATACGTATCATGAGAGCCACAACATTCAAAACTGAAGCCACAAAAGTCCACAAGAAACTTGGCTAGCCGCACGGAATGCTGACACTGTTTCGGAATACAAATGTGGCAAGTTTCGACATCCCATTCGTCGCCACAAACATCAAGCAAGTCAACGATTAGTCGCCCATTTTCTGGGGCATCAGAAAAGCTCTCGGCGCCTAATTTGGAGAACTGAAGCAGCATAAGATTCTTTTCCACGCCCCTAGATTCTGAGTCACCCGTCAGCATCTTGGTCAGCTTTCCTTTAACCAAAGTATGGCCGTTCCTGGTAACTGAAATGGAGGTGGCAGAGTAATAAATCGCGAAGTCAAAGATACCACCGGACGTTCGGAGCGGGCGTAGAAGGCATAATTTGGGAGCTAGGGCGGGTATTATTTTCATTTTGAGCAACATTAGACGAGATATTCATTTTGTTTTTGGTGTGTGTTTTTTCGGTTTTTGATTGGTTTCTTGGGGTAGTATTGTGGGGGAGATTAGAGGCGAGAATATAACTGGTGTGATAAGTATTCTCAACCGCACGTGACTTTGCATCATGTGACGCGGAGCGACATGGAGGGTGCAACACAATCTACCATCTAATATTTCTGTTTCTTTACTCCATGATGCTTCATGAAGTTGTAGAGGATTATTTGCGCTGTTGGTGATATTAAGAAAAAGCAAAGAATCTTCCATTATCTGTACGTTTCATCTGGCATTCCGCACTCTACAATACCTGTAGGCATGAGGATGTGAGTTACAGTCTTTGGATAGAACTTGGTTGACTTACATGATAATGTACACGGTTAGAAAAGCAAAGATACCGATCACTAACACTACAAATCTCAAAGGGTAAGTAGTTTACTGACCAATACTACTACGCACTTAATCATCACAGCCACATTAACAACATTATGTATAGAAAGCATTGGTGCTACATATACCGGAAATTGTACCCAAGTATTCTAACCCTGGCTAGAACAAGAGTTACCGTACTAAGATTTTGGCAGATTTGACACCCAAAAGCTAAGGAGGCGTTTTGCTCAATAACACTCACTGAATATGCATCTCGGGGGGCTCAATCTGATGTGATCTAATGTTGAATGGGACCCTACGTTACTCTGGGAGCATCCTGAAGGACTTTCAACTGAAATATGGAGGGCTGACATTTCCATGTAGGTAATTACACAACCGTTATCCGGAATACCACATTAACTGGGAGATAATAGAGGGATTTTATCAATCAAGGATCAATTGACAGTACAGAATGACATTCACGGGAGCTTCCTATTATCATCACGTGAACGTGACGTGATGACAGGGCAGCATCCAGCATTATCGTTCAGTAGTAGACCGTCCCATACTGCGGGACTACGCCCGGCTAATTTTTAAAGGCAGTGTTGCAACTTTTCTTAATTCCATCTTGAACCCAATCACACGAGAGCGATGGACTTTCTATTCTAAACTATAAAAAAAAAAAAAAAAAAAAAAAACCTACCCAAAACGTGAATTTCGTTTACATTTTCCGTCCTGATTAGATGGGCATGTTCTCAACCTTCTTCAATTTACATGCGCACAACTTTCGTAACATATTGTTTGCTGTAGAGTTTTCCCAAGATTTCACATATTTATAAAGTGCCTCTACGTCTATGACGCGTCTGCTAGTTTTGTGCATCACAAAAAAAGACCGTAAACAACAGTTACGATGCAATACTGAGTCATATGATATCGGGACATTCTACCTGGACAAAGGATAGATGTGTACTACATATAAACCACTATTAGGACCTCTGATTGGACTCTATGATTCTTCCAATTTCCAGAAATCTAAAATGGTGAATACAAACTTAAAATTCTTTTCTATTGTTTAAATGTTTTACTTTCTTCCTGAACTGTTCTATCAATATTAAGGTGGGCAGCATGAAGCCGGAACCTGCACACTTAAATTGTACTGCATGATGTATCACAACATGGTTGTTTTTTGCATCACCAAGCTATAAAGGTGATGTTTAGTATTTTCCCGTGAGTTTTTCACTTCGTTCAGTTCTAAAGAGTCTGTTTGGTGGCTTAACCTAAAAAGGTCCCCATAGAAATCCCTTCCATGTTTATTATCATTCTGGACGCCCCATCACTTACACTGACCGGCCTCTTCAGGTAAGCGCGGTCACGTGAGGGCATCACTTAGAAAAGAATCTGAGTGCAAATTACAACTTCCTCTACCACCTAAAACGTTACCATTCAAAGCACAAAAACATGGCTAAAAAAGGTATGTTCCATAAACTGTACTCTCCTTCCAGCACATTTACTAACACTCCAGTTTCCAAGCACAGTCGAGCAGCAAGAAGAGGCGAGATCGATGTTGGTGGAGAGGCCAAGGCATTGGAGAATCTTCCCAGAGAAGAGAACAACGAGGTCAGAAAGCACATCATCCGGACAACCATTAAAAATGAGAATCTCCTAGCCAAGAAGATGGAAATGGAAAAGATCAAAAAGAGGGGAAACAAGAAGCTGACCAGTACCCTAAAACATAAGACCGAGAGAAACTCCAAGCTTGAAGGTGTTTTGGCCACGAAAATCCAGCAGAGTATTGAAAAGGCCAAGTACGTGCAAACAGCCAGAAAGTCGGGCTGGGATCAGATCAACAAAAGCATTGTCATTCGTAATGATTTGAGCGGGGAAATTGAAAACAAGGACGACAAAATCACTGAAAAAGATGCTGAAAAAAGAGACGAGGATGAGTACGTGAAGCTGTTTTTTGGCGATTTGAAAGAGCCAGAGCCCGCGCAAGATGTTGTTGAAGAGGCCCAGCCTATCAAGGCATCAAAGCCTTCGGGAAACATCTTCGATATGCTTGAGGAAACAGACTGTTGAGAAATGGACGGTCAAAACGGACGGTACTTATATAGACTAGACTGGCTTTTGGTGCTTTTTGTATATTAGACATGATTGTAGGTTAATTTAGAACAATTAAATAATAGGTTTCGGAAATTTTCAATCAAGTATGGGAAGCAAAACTTGGGCATCATAAATCAAAGGCTAGGTACATTAATCTTTGCACTATAATCATTAGATCGTCATTATACCTCACCTGACTAGACTTTTGAGCCGCACGCTGGGCGTGAAAGTTGTGGCTGCGAAAGCAGAGTTGTACATTCCAATTAATCCTAAAGCAATGTTTCAAGCAAAGTAAAGGATATGGAATAGGGTATGTGAGAACATTACCCCGCTTTTCTAATCCACATGCATGTGAAAAAAGAAACCACAGAACAAAAAAAAAAAACTATAAAAGGAAGCACGTTCCCCTCGCCATTTCATGGCGCCTGAACTTTTTTTTTTTTTTTTTGGTTTCTCCTTTTTCTGTGCGTCCTGCGCGACCCACTCCGGTACTGGAAAACCCGCATGATTCTACGCCAAAACATCAAAGCGTTAGACTGAACACTGCCAAAAGTCTGTCCATTACTTAATTCTAATGTACGCTCTACTCTGGACATTGCCGCTTTTGCGGTTGGTATCCGCGGCCAATTATGTGCCGTTAGACGAAAATTCGCTCGAAAAGGGCTCGTTTTTTGAGCAATTCTTGGTTCTGGACTTATCGGAATCCGGCTGGGTCACGTCCAAGGCCATGAAGATTGACGGGTCACCATATAAGGGACAATGGACCATCAAAGAATCTCATAAATACCCTGGCTATAGTGACGATAAAGGTCTCGTGATGGTCTCTGAAGCAGACTTTTTTGCCATCTCCAAACTCTTGCCTACCCCAGTTGTAAAGGGTGACCAAGATTTGGTCCTCCAGTTCGAGGTAAAGTTCCAGGATGGAGTGACCTGTGGCGGTGCTTACCTTAAGCTCGTATCTGATCTCGATCCCTTGTCATTTTCCGATGACTCAAGGTACGAAATCATGTTTGGACCTGATATCTGCGGCACCAACAACGGAGTGCAACTTTTGGTCAAACAAGGCACCGAAGCAGAAAGCGTAGATGGCAAATTGAGAACTCCTCCAATGGCAAGAACCGACGCTTTATCATCTTTATATACGTTAATCATTCGTGCCAACCATGATATGGAAATCAGGATTGACGGTGGCGTGGCCAAAGCAGGCAACTTACTCAACACTCCAAATTTGATGGTCCCACCATTGTCTGTGCCTGAGTTTATTCCGGACTTGAATGCTGAAAAGCCCGAAGACTGGGATGATCGGCCACTTATTTTTGATGATTCCGTGGAAAAGCCCGCCGATTATGACGAGGTCTATAACTCAATGTGGATTACCGACCCCAATGCATCAAAGCCCGAGGGATGGAACGACGATGAATCAGAACCACTGATGATTGCTAACCCTGAAGCTTCCAAACCCGAAGAATGGGATGATGAAGAAGATGGTGAGTGGAACGCGCCAATGATTCCTAATCCAAAATGTGTTCATGGTTGTGGCAAATGGGAGGCGCCTCAGGTTGTTAACCCCAACTATAAGGGCGAATGGATGCCCCCCGCAATCGAAAATCCAAACTATAAGGGGGAGTGGAAGCGTCCACTTATTGCCAATCCGCGCTTCAGTGAGGAAAATACCTTTGGACTCAGACCAATAAATGGAATTGGTATAGATGTCTGGAGCATGCAACCCGGCGTCATGTTCAATAACATCTACTTGGGACAATCTGTCGAAGAGGCTGAAAGGATCGGCAATGAAACCTACATCCCTAAATCCGAATTGGAATATGCCAATTACAAGGTAACGAAGCCGCGGGCGAAGCACGAGCCCAAAGCACCACCCAAAACTTTTGATGAGATTCTTGAAGAAGAATCGAGTTATTTCTCCATGATCAAATCACTTTTTGTGTCAGAAATTCAACAAGCAAAGACTCTTTGGAGATCTTTCCAAGCAGACCCGGTCACAACTATGTTGGATCACCCCTTCCGCTTTGCTGGTTACTGTTTTGTGTTTGTACTTTGCTTCACGTTTACTTTCGGCATTGCGAATGTTTTGCTTTTCTTATTTCTCACCTCCCGGGAAGAGGCAAAGGTGAATGATAAAAGAGATAAGGCTGAAGTCGCTGAAAAGGAAAATAAAGATGAAGCCTCGAAGAATGAACTTACAGAAGAGGAAGTCATTGCCAAAATCACCGGGAAAACTACAGGTGTAAGCACCCGTGAAACGGGTACAAGAAAAATCAGATAAAACATCTTTCATTAAAGGATGTCTCAGCCTACCTGCTGAATTTTGAAATAACAAGTTAGCATGGGACCACGAAAATATTTCTCCTGAGGGAAACCCGCAAAGATTTGTGCGGCTCATTTTTGAGCTTTAACTCGTTATTTTTAAATGAGTATTTGATAAGAGAAATTACCATACTAAAGCGGTTTTTGAAGAGTGAGACATCAGATGAGCTAATTCAAAACAACTAGTGGAAAAAGTCTAAAAAGAGCCACAAATGTGTCATTTTTGATGATCAATTGAAAGCAACCTTTTGGCTTGCCCATTTCTATGGTAGTATTGCTTTCTTCCGTGCGGATACCGCAACCAACCTTGTATGAGGCAGGTATACCTTCACAAAATGGAAGTTCAAGATCACCAAAAATAAGTAAAACAACAAATAAAAGAAAAGAAAAGAAAAGGAAAAACAAAGTAAACCTTAAAACCTCGAGATTTTTCTCTGACACACACCCTAGCCACAACCCAACCTCGGAAGTAGATTCTCCCTTGACATGATTACCCCACATTTCATTTCCGGGCCCCTGGTTTAGGCTTCGCCACAAATTACCCCGCTCCATGAAAAACCTCGGAAACACCCCGGAAACACCTCGGAAACACCTTTGAAACATCTCTGAAACATCTTTGAAACACCTCTGAAACATTTGTGAAAATAATCTTAATAAGAAAGAAATGGGCTTAACACCCACACAAAATCCCATTCTGGGACTAACTCCGAGGTCGTTATACTTCCTCGTGTTTGCTTTTGCCGCTGTCTTTTCTTTCTTCATGTTTTTTAGTCTTCTTTGGCAGGGTGCCCTGGCAGGCAAATCGCTCCAGCTTAGACTCTATACACATAACATAAGGTACGACAACAAAAACTTGACTCCGGGTGAACAGCCTTGGGAATTACGCAGGCGCTTAGTTTCCCAATCTATTGAGAACAACACCTCGGGCGGGCCCTCGGTGGTGTGTTTGCAAGAAGTGCTATCCAATCAACTTGAGGATATTTTGGACGATCTAAACATCGAAAATGACTGGGAGTACTTTGGTGTGGGAAGAAAGGATGGTGTTATGAAAGGCGAGTACGCCCCGATTTTGTATAGAACCGCCGAGTGGGTACTTGAGTCCTCCAGAACGTACTGGCTCAGCGAAACCCCAGAGAAACCTAGTGTTGGGTGGGATGCTGCGTTGGAACGGATAGTAACAGAGGTGGTTTTGAAAAGTAAGTTGAATGGGCAGCGCATGAAAGTGCTCAATACTCATTTTGACCATAAAGGTGTCAGGGCTCGTAGAGAGCTGGTGAAGTTGATCATCAGTAAGATGCAAGTGGGAGACGAGCCTTCGTTTCTCTGTGGTGATTTCAACACGGAGCCCTCAGACGAGCCGTACCGTATTTTAAACGGCACCGAATATATGGACAGTCGTACGTCTCATGCCAATTCGGATGAGAAAAAGGCTACTTTTACCGGGTTTAGTGGTGAGCAGGGTACGCTGATCATTGATTACATATGGGCGGATCCAAAATCCCAATGGAACGGGTACCACGTTTTGCCCAATGAATATGATTTCCGCATGAGCGATCATCGTCCGGTGGTGGCTGATTATTCTATTTGAATTTGGGATAGTTATAGTGTAATGGATAATGTTCTGTATTAGCAGATAATCCAATGTTCTGTATTAGCAGATGATCTCATATGATAATGCTTAAATAGGAGGAATAATAACTACACATGTGCTCCAAACCTTCACACCATTCTTTTTTGGGTTCTACAACGGAGGAGCATCTGTCTCTGGGCTTCTGAAATAGATCCACTCAGTTCTTTATTGTTGTCACCAACTCCTCGATTGCGTAGTTTATCAGCTCGGCCATGGTCCATGTTTTTCACCAAGAAGGAGAAATTTCATTACAGTATGTTTGACTTTTCTTCTCCAGACTAGATAAAACATCCCTATCAACATGGACAACCACGAGAAAACAAACTTTCTCTATTAAATAATTGAATAACTCCTGGGGCTATTAAAGGTAAATTTGGAAGATCAAATAGCCTGATACGAGAATCAATTATCATCCATATCAGATACCTTGAACTTGTACATGAATTGCGGTAATTCATAGAAACAACCCCCTTCGAATAAAATGCCATGGCATACTCAAAGCGAGTGTGTGACGTAAGTGTTATGGAACAACCTCAAGTTCGAGCAAGTCTTCCAAGTTCACGTCATTTTGTTGGATACCTTGAAAATTCCCGAGCCTATCTGGTTGATATTGGGGAATTGAGTGGCGTGAGTATTCGACAGCTAAATGTTATCAATAGACGAGGAGATTTTTCCCAAATTGGAAAGAGATGACAAGTTCATTATGATCAAGTGGTCGGAGGAGCGTTACAAGGACTGTACCACCAAGTTGGGCATGTTCTTGAAGGGTATTGGCTACTCCAAGGAGGACATCATCTTCATTCCTGTTTCCGGATACACCGGTGCCGGTTTGAAGGACAGAATCTCCAAGGACGTGTGCTCATGGTACGAAGGTCCAGCCTTGCTTGAGCTCTTGGCCAACATGAAGACAGTCAGCCCTCACATCGACGCGCCTTATATGTTGCCTATTTCCGGAAAGATGAGGGACATGGGTCTTGTAGTCGAGGTTAAGGTGAAGTCCGGTCACGTGAAGAAGAACGGAAACTTGTTGATGATGCCTAACAGAACGCCGGTTGAGGTGGTTACCATCTACTACGAGACGGAGCAAGATTGTGACACTGCACTGCTTTCTGTGGAGAGCAAATCAAATTGAAGCTTCTTTAGGTGCTTATTCTTTTCATGAACAATAATGACTTTTCCGAAAGATAATTTATCATCTAAATGAGAATATTTATATGTACCCTAGATTATGATCTATCTCTTTGATTGGGTGTTTTTTTTCTAATCTAGAGAGCATGCTTCAATAAGATTCTAAGACTCTTTCCTCGTTTCGAGTGTAATTTAGTTCCTTTGGGAGCATCATACTTTACGTTTGAAGTGCAATTGGTTTCTGGTGGGCAGATGCCAATTTCCCAAATTCATTAAATTGCTCAACCCCGGGTACCGTAACAGACACGTGATTAAATATCACAGGTTTCAATAAATTCTTTTCCCCAGTGTAGTCTATGCCACATGACATGTGTAGCCTTTATCATGCCAGAAGAATGCGTGGCCTCATCTGACTTGAACGAAATGGCTGAGTATTTCAAGCACAATTCTTTCTTTAAAAATAATACAAACACTGTTGGGTCTCAACAACACCCCACAATTATATTACCAGATAAATCCTAAAATCTGGGAAGTTGCAGTATCTTCAGCTTTCAGAAAACTTGTTATGTATACAACCGGTCTGAGTTTGGACCTCATGAGATTCCACACTTCTCACCAAAGCATTGTACTAAAGACTTCTTATAATAATTGTAAAGAAATTAAAGACTTCTTATAATAATTATAAAGAAATCGGCGACACTGCCAATTTCCACATTACCAAAACAATGCACTTTCTTAAATCTAGTGATTCGTGTTGCGATATCAAATTGCCTGTTTTTTGCATGAAAATAACCTTCTCTCGAGAAATTCACAGGCCCGCATAAAAGGGAAAAAGGCAATAAGAAGCCAATGTAAATACGCCTAACTTTTTTTTGAAACTCTGCCAAGCCGTAGGTTTTTGGGGGTATAAAGCGTGACAAAATCCCGGGTTCGTAAACGGTTCCTATCCAGATTTATCACCATTATACCTTCAAAATGACAACGCTGGAAACTCAATCTAGTAGCTCGGAGAATGTTATCATCAACAATAATATTGTGGAGGCACCATCCTTCACGTCAAAATCAATTAAAAAGTATTTTTCCACGAGATTCTCTTCTCTTTTTGTCACCAAAGAAGAAAGAGCACAATACACATGGAAAGAGATGTTGAATCCGTTTGCCAAATTGAAACACATGACTTGGAGCAACTGGAACTATTTTCTTATGGGGTTTATTGCATGGACATGGGACGCGTTTGATTTTTTTGCCGTCACCTTGAACGCCAGTGCAATTGCCGACACCTTGGGCAAGAGCGTGAAAGACATTACCTGGGGAATCACCTTGGTTTTGATGTTGAGATCGGTGGGTGCTTTCATTTTTGGGTACTGGGGGGACCGCTACGGACGCAAATGGCCTTATGCCGTCAACTTATCTTGTTTGGTTGTGTTGCAGATTGCCACGGGCTTTGTAAATACCTACCCACAGTTCTTGGCTGTTCGGGCGCTTTTTGGCATTGCCATGGGTGGTATCTATGGGTTTTCTTTGGCCACGTCTCTAGATGATGCGCCTGCTCAATGCAGAGGGGCATTATCGGGGATTTTCCAGGAAGGATATGCTTTAGGGTTTCTTTTGGCGGTTATTTTCAACCGTCTAATTGCAAACAACTCGCCATATGGATGGAGATCGATTTTCTGGTTTTCGGCTGGGCCTCCGGTGCTTTTCATTGTGTGGAGGTTGTGTCTTCCGGAATCAGAGACTTTTCTCCAACAAAGAGCCGACGCCGATGAGAAGCGGCAAGAGAATTCCCATCTCAAATGGTATCAACTCAGCGACGAAACAAAAACCGTTTTTAAAAAATACTGGCTTACCATGGTGTACTCGGTATTGTTGATGGCCGGCTTCAATTTCATGTCGCACGGTTCACAGGACTTGTATCCCACACTTCTTACTACCCAGCTCGAGTATGGCCATGACAGATCCACCGTGACAAATGCCGTGGCCAATTTGGGAGCCATTCTTGGAGGCACTGTATGTGGACATGCTTCAGCCTTCATTGGACGGCGTTTGACCATTATTTTTGCCGTAATCTTGGGTGCAGCCATGATTTACCCTTGGGCGTACCTGAGAAGCTCTGCAATTAATGCCGGAGTCTTTTTCATGCAAGCTGGAGTACAGGGAGCATGGGGAGTGGCACCTATATACTTATCTGAACTTTCCCCACCAGCACATAGAGCCTTGGTGGTTGGATTGTCCTACCAGTTGGGTAATTTGGTTTCTTCTGCGTCTTCGACTATAGAGTCCACCATTGGTGAGAGGTTTCCAATTGTCACTGCTTCGGGAGAGCAAGCTTTTGACTATTCTAAGGTGATGAGCATTTTCATTGCGTGTGTATTTGCATATGTTTTGGTGGTGACTTTCTTGGGGCCCGAAAACAGAGGTGCGGGGTTTGAAGCTGATAGAGACTCGGACCATGAGCTTGAAATTATTGAAAATGTGAAAGAGGAGGAAGCCGCAAAAGTTTCCCCTGTCTAAATATATAAGATTTATATTAATTTGAGAAAAGTGTTTTTAGTTTATGGAAGTTGTGTGGGTATATATGGCAAGTTAGATTTTGGTAATTTGAAGGCCAAGCAATATTCCTATGGCAATCATGTTAGGTTGCAACGCTTCTCAATCACATTATTCGTGTTTAAGTATGGAGATATTAGTTTATGTTCAAAAGCTTTTTATTTCTGAATCATTCAACGGGCAATTCATTTTGGGTTGAGTTAATTTTGGGTAGAACATGGGTGATTCAATTAGAGGACTCCTGATTATAATCATAGATGCTTACATGGTGTGATGTCGAATGTATTGCTCTATACTATGAGCGGCTTTTCTGAAAGACCCCAACTATTTTTATTAAAGATTAACAATTAAAATTTTTCATATCATGAGCAAGTGCATGTTACTCAAGCTGCTCTGTATCTCTACAGGTTGAAGATTTACCGTATTTTTGAACAGACACCAGTGCCATGAGGAACATGTACAAGACGTGATGGGTGCA
Organism: Metschnikowia lachancei; assembly: GCA_030572615.1. NCBI lineage: Eukaryota > Fungi > Ascomycota > Pichiomycetes > Serinales > Metschnikowiaceae > Metschnikowia > Metschnikowia lachancei. The sequence continues at coordinate 1,230 of JAJMAK010000281.1, read as the reverse complement.
GATGCGAGATATGGCCAATCAAACGTGAAGGATACTTTTAGAGAACCTTTTAGGGACCGATTTATTCCTTTAGTTTTAAGTTACAATTCAATTGGATTAGTACAAAATTTAAATGAAACATATAATTAGTAACTGTAGGGTTACAATTTTATACTGAATATGCAGTATTATTAGATATTACTGGTTTAATTCTAATATTAAGTGTCGTGGGGGCTATATCTATAGTAAAATAATGCTACAATTTATAGAATTATTAATAATATTCGTATCACTGGGTTTGTGAGAGGATACATCATTACGTAGTGTATACATTCGAACTACATATGTTTGTTGATAACCATCTAAATTAGTATATCCATCCATCCACCAAAAGACAAAGAATGTGGAAACCAATCCCGAAGTATTTCTACTTCTGAGATCTATGAATGCACTAGATAACTTTCTAAAGCTGGAAAACACCAGAACCTTGGACATTGGCTTTGGCCATAAGCTCGCATGCACAGCATAGATTTGTGGGAATACTTTTTTTGGTTGAAAGTAGACACCAGAGTTTCTTGTGGCTTCATTTCATTCAATGATAGAACGTCTCAATATCGAAACTTTATCGATAGAAAAGATATTCTAAGATTCCGGTACAAGACCATGGAAGTACTGAGATTTATATCGGTTCCAGGGAACAAAAATACCTTACAGGCGAATGTAATATTTGTTTTATAGTGTAGGAGCACCAGTAAACTGTTTCTATTCGTTGATGATCGCTACTTGCAAGCATGTCGGGCCAGAAAAAGTACATTGAGTTGTTCACATCCTTCTGGAATGGAAATTTTTCCATAACTGTCCCTATTGATTTCCCAGGTAACATGGTTTGAGCGGTTTATTGAACTTTGACACACTTTTCTTTCAAAAATGATTCAAACATCAATAAATTAGGGATTGAAGAGCATATCAGAATTTGCCATATGGTATTGTCTAGGTCACTTCAAGGAAGAAGGAATTACAGCCCTTATGTCGTCTGGAGAGATGAAAGGGCAGAATTGTTGTACTGCTTGTAGAAGTTCAATGAATAGTATCATGTATATTTATTCGTAATTTTCTCGATATAGATGGTGCACGTCCAGGTAAGACCCCACAAGTTCTCGGCTGGCTCGCTAACGGTAAATAAGAGGGGATTTTCTCGAAGAAAAAAAAAAAAAAGAAAAAAAGAAAAAAAGCAGTATTAATTATATGAAC
>JAJMAK010000280.1:0-22218 GCA_030572615.1 Metschnikowia lachancei | reverse complement strand
TTTTAGCATTTCGGCACTGAGACTAAAAATTCCGTTTCCACAAGAAACTCTAGGGGGTCTAGATAAATTTCGATCTACACTCACCAACATTGGACAACCGAAGGGTGCCCAACAGGAAAGACCTTCAGCTTCGCCTAATAGATTTAGATCTTTACATGAGAGAAACGGCCAATATAACAAGAATCCTCGTGGATCTAACTTCCAGGGTACCCAAGGAAAAGATTATTCACTCAGAGGTGGGAGCAGACCAGTCACTAGGCGAAGCGAAGTGATCCGGCCCGTGTTTGATTTCTCTACGGGCTCCGAAAGAGCCCAAGAAGCGCTTAAGAATCTCATTATGAAAGTCAAAGAAAAAAGCAGCAACTATGATGTGAACTATGTGGATCCCGAGACCAAAAAGTTTCTCACTGTGAGTTTGCCGAGTTTGGTCAATAAACTCGACTTGAAAAAAGAAGGTATCAGAGTCCTTCCCCCTCAAGGCGAAGGGTACCCTATTATACGTGTCATTCCGGTGACTGAAATGATGGAAGCATATGTGGATGAACTTGCTGAAATCAAACAGAGGGAGTTGCTTGATTTGGGTAGTGCTCGTGCCATTCGAGCTGCAAATATGCGTGCACAAGCTGAAAAGAAAAAGTCTGCCACAAAAATTTTGACGTTATCTTGGTCGATCAGCGTGAGTGATTTGTTGAACCAAAAAAAGAACGAAATCGAAAAGAGATTGAAGAAGGATGACAAATTGGTCATTTTTGTGGGTGAAAAGGCATCATTATCAGGTGCTAGAATGAACGTAGAGAAAGAAGATGCGCTAGTCAAGCAGCTTAACTCGTCGGATACGAATTGGGAGCATATGGACGAGGAGGAGAATCTTCTTGAAATGAAAAAAAGAGAAATGATTTTTGGGAAGTTACAGGAATTGTTACAGGATCTTGGCTGTAAGATGGTCATTTCTGGTAATTTGGATACCAGGATGATGATCAAAATCTCCTCTCATGGTAAACAGACCGACAAGTCTGAGAGAGATGAGCCACAACTATCAGCAAAAGAATTGAAAAGATTGAAGAAGCTAGAAAAGGCTAAAGAGAGGGCCAAGGCAAAGGAGAAGAAGTTGGCCGAGGAAGATATCGACTCGCTTTACCTGCTAAAAATTGAGGACTAACCTCACGTGTATATAGTGTAAATAGACCAAGTATTTCTAAAATGGGAAAGAAAAATAGACATTTAATTTTCACACACTGCCATACTTTGTGGGGGATTTGTTTGCTGAGAAATCCAGATGAAGCCGCTCTCTATCAGCTCTTAGCTTTTTGACTTTGAAACCATACTCATGTCCCATAATTAGCTCATCAACAATGGGATAATTGACCAACTTTTTGACTTCAATTTGGTCCAAGTTGTAGTTATTAATTACTGAGCATGCCATGCGATAGACTCGCTCATCCTCGTCGAAACATTCCGAATCATAGTCAATATCAGGATTGATACTTTTGATCGCTTCGCCCATGCTATCAAATTCATCATCAAGCAAGAGCTTTTTATTGTTGAGAGAATTGTTAGTTTTAATAGAGCTCTGGGGAGAAGTTTGTGCTTTGGGAGACCCTGAGTAAACACCTCTCGTTGATGTATTCGTCAGCCCGATAGAAGCAGCATACAGTGTATGAGGGGGTGGCTTGGACAGGTGACCCTGGAAAGCAAACAATTCCGAGGTACTTTGTATATTCGAGCGTGACGCACTGCCCAGTTGACTGGGGGTTTGATGCTGGGCCAAACCATGGGATTGAGGTAACCAATGCTTTTGTTTCCCATCACCATGATACCTCAAGCCCTGATTAATCCGGCCCATTCTTCCATTAGAAGAAGGATGGGCTATATTTGCATCAACGGAATTGAATTGTTTATAATCCCTATAGTAATCACCATAGAAAGTTAAGCGGAAGTCAATTACAAGATCTTTGATTCCAATCATGTCACGGAATGCATAAAAGAACTCGAGTCTCCCATTTGGAATTCTGGATATTGTGAAGGGCTTGTAAGAAAAAGAGAGCCAATGTCCGATAGCGAAGCCAACCAATTCGACACAGAGTAAAGAATTTTGAATCGAAACACCAATGTTGGGGGCACCACTTTCGTCCGGCGAATTGTTGCCCGGTAAAATACCAGTGAAGTTGAGGATTGCTAGAATGACTCCTTGCCAGTAGGATGCAAAAATGATAAGTTTCACACAAAGAAATTTCCCAACCGGATTGAAGGGCTTGAGATCTGTCCAAAGAATCTTCCAGAAAATGGCTAGACAATATAGCGAAAGTGATACACTGATATTGTACACAATTGTGAACCATAAGTAGAGTGAGCCCAAGCTCATATCATTAACATTGTAAATTCCCAAGCATTCCGAGAGAAGCATCCCGAAGCAGATTATGGGTTTGAGCCAAACATACTGCAATATGCCACGCTTTATATTCAAAAAAGTTTTTGGGTCAGAGATATCTAGGTCTGGCAAGACATACAGAAACATCCCAGGATGCGCAACAGGAGGACGACCGCTGGTCATGATGATAATATTTTTGGCACCCCCAAGCATGTTGATCAAAAGCGAGAAAAAGGTGTAGATCACAAACGCTTCATAGATTTCCCTAATAGGCTCGATTAAGAACTTATTTAGCAAGCTCGTAGGATTTGAGAGCATTGAGTAGCAAGAAAGAGCAAAAAGAGGAATGATCCACTGGATTCGAATCATCAATCTTTGCTGAAAGGGCTTTCTGTAGTTCCTTAGGTGCATAAACACGGAGCAGAAAATGACTAATGTAGCAAACGATGCGGACCATCCGGACACAGTCGTAATCCAGTGCGGTAGAACCACGGGTTTCGGCTCCATTTTTCGTAGACAGTTTTACCACAAAATGGACCGTTCACTCGGTCCCTGGAAGTTGTACAGGTTTGTTGGATAAGAGTAGGATGGTAAACAGACGGCCCAGCCACCTTAAATGCTGCCTTCAGCAGATAATGCATTCATGCACACCCAGCGCGGATCACCTGGAGAACATACTGAAGCCGCACACAAGTCCCCAAAAACTACAGTTTGGGTAGGTACTGGTGAGACACATTTGGGTGAAGCAATACTTATAAAATGGCAATACAAAAAACGTAAAGAAAAGTATTCAAAAAAAAAAAAAAAAGAAAACGAAAAATTATCAGGTAATATATTATTTATGTTTCAGTCATATATTAGTATATGAAGCGTCTAATGAATTAAAGGGTGATTACCGGCTGGTCATTTCTCCTTATTATGCCCTGCTGATTGTGTACACCCTGCCCACATTTAAGCGATACCGGCTTCTTTCGCTCGCTTAATTCTTTCTTTCTCTGCATTAATTTTTTGAAGATCTTTCTCTGTCACCAAGTGATGCTTATGGTTTCGCGCTCTGATCAACACTTGTGGTGTATCTTTAGTTTGATCACGAGACTTGGTTTCAACCAAAGTCTGTGCTGCGGGTACTTCAATGCCAGTTGCCTCAGTTGGTTGTAAGGATACACCGCTCTCATTGTGAGAGTCCTTCAATCCATCGTCACCTAATTGGAAAGTTGCCACTTTATCCGATTTTTTTGACAATTCAGGATTCTTGGGCTTTGCGGGATTTTCTGTGGTTTCTTCATAGTGACAAAACTCAATCGACCTGAAAAACTCATCATTAGCAACGTCTTCTATAAACGCCCGCTCATGGGCCTTGATCTTGAGCATGTACGATATAAGATTTCGCGAGCGTGGAGGAAGAATGCGGAGAAGTCTTTCCGGGCCATACTTGGGAATTGCCTCTTTACTCACATTAAGTTCTTTGGTCATGGAGTTCATGATCTCTTGTTCGCTCAAGGGTTCATTTAAACTGTTCAATCCTGCAAATGCTCTATAAGACGGATCTGCAGCCCTGGGGAGTTTCCAAGGAAACCTCTTGAGCACCATACAACAAAAGATGATAGCGATCGACCAGACGTCAGCAAGTCTGGCATCATAGCCCTCTTCTGAAGTCGGCAGAAAAACCTCAGGTGCCAAGTATGGATCACTTCCTACAATTCCATTAGCAAGCAAGAGTACATGTGTGTCGTCAAGCATCACATCTTGTCTTCTTGGAGCCACTTCGTGTATTGACTTTTTGAATTGAAACGCAGAGCCGAAATCAATGAGTTTGAGAATACCATTCTTATCCACCACACAATTGTCGAGCTTTAAGTCGCGATGTGCAATACCAGACTGATGTAAATGATGGACTCCGTTAACTATTTGCCTGAAATAGCAACAAATCTCGTCATATTTCATCAACCCGGACATTACCAAATTGAAAAAGTCGTACGGGCAGTATTCCATCACAATAAAGTATTCCGGAGCAGAAGAGGTCTCAGATTTCTCCTCAAATAATTCAATTGTGTGTATCAAGTTTTGTTGACGCAAATGCTCACCAACCAAGTACTCATTGCGGACCTTTCGTAAGTAATCTTGTTCGTTTTCACTTTTGAGTTTGTTTCTAAATTTCTTCAAGGCATAAATGCGGCTGGAATCATATTTGTCGTTTATCAAATTGACCGATCCACTTGCACCCGTGCCAATAAGACGACCAATGTCGTACTTTTCAGCAAGTTTTGATGTCAGCGATGGCAAATGAGAAGATGATTTTGACTTTGAAAGGTCACCATGATCCCTTGGATGGAGAATTTTGAAAAACCGTTTCAACAGAAGGTGGCTCTCATGGCGTGCTTCTTTCTTCTTTCCCTTCTTTTTAAGCTTTTCTTTGCCATCATGATTCATAATCAGCATGAATGAAGCAGAAGATTCCGAGTCGGAGACTGGTTGCCCGGAAGTTACCGATGGAGAAACAGGAGTTGACTCGGCCCCAGATAGATTACCGCTAGAGGATTTCACAGAGCTAACACTTGATTGGGACAGATTCGTTCCTTTCGAATCTCGGCTTCTTAAAAACGAACGATGAGAAGGTATTCCATCACTCGATTGTGGAATACTTACTTGAGAATGAGTCTTCGAGGGGCTCAGAGGGCTTGAGCTTCGAAACATATCCCTCAACGATCGGTGCAGCTTTTTGTCGTTGGCCATTCTGTCCTTCTATGTAGCTTCACTTTAATTGAGCCAGCCGCACTTGATTGTATTCTTAAGGAACAATGGGACAATCCGAGAATGGAAATGGACTAAAGCTTCGCTCGCAGCAATTATGTGGAGTTCAGTATATTCGTCAGCAAATTACACAGATGATTTGTCTAGAAAAGCCGATCAGTTCCAACTTTATCTGTTTTTTTCAGTGGTATCACAGGTTTAAAAAAAAATCAAACTTGGGTAATGAATGGTGGTTCTCAATGATGAAGGAAATTGCTCGTTAGCCGGCAGTTTCGGCATTCTTCCATACTGAAACTTTAAATGCGACTTCCCGATCGGTCGGGTTGACATAGATCCGCGGAAACAAGAAAAAACCCTGGCTAATAATGGGACCATGTTCCTTTTTTTTTCTTGTTCTCACGAACCCCCTTTTTTTCTTCAATACTGTAGAGATCAAAAGTAATAGCAGCCCCAAAGTTAGCCTGATTATATCCTCTTTATGAGTAGGGAAGGCAGATCGGCTCAACGTTGAGTTGTAGATGACGCATATCGTATAGTTGCACTAGGTGCAAGATGGTCTAAGATAGAGTAGGCGAAATGAGCGAGGTACTATTGAAAATACAAAGATGTCTACACCAAGTAAGGACAATACTCTGAAGCTTTTTTTGCATTTATATTTTATTTTATTTGTTTTCGTGTATTATCATATTCAATCTGTTCATGAAGATTTGTTTACTACTCATCTGAAATTGATAAGTCGTTGCATTTCTTCTTCTCCGCGGCTTCCACGTTTGCCTCTTGAATCATTAAAAGCACCATATTCTGTATCTGATGCTTCATCTTCAGTAAAATCTTCGATGATTGTCTTGTGCACACCCTGAACATTCACAACAGATTCCACAATACCTCCCGTACGATATGCTCTGGGCTCCAGATATGTGTTATTGCCATTGTTGGGTATGTTGATATGAGGCAAGTTTTTACGTTGTTCGTTTACATCAATCGAATCAGCCAAGTCCGACAGCCTCCTTCTGTTGAAAGAATTCCTACCTCCTGACTTGGGCTTAGCTATGGCTTCATTGAGAGCGTCTCTCTCTGAGGAAAACACCTCATCGTACATCTCGGGATGTGCTTTATTATCACCCAGAAGTATTTCTCGGTCAATGGGGAAATTTCCAGTCAGTGGATCTGCTTGCGCGGGTCTCTTAATTTTCACAAAAGACTTCGAGGTCTCTAAGGGGTTTGCCGCAGGATTCACAGGGGCTAACATAGGAGATGCTAAAGATGCTCCTCTAATCCGGTTCGGGGAGCTCGAGAGAGCCTTAGATTTGAGAAGGGATTTGGCAGTATTTAGACTTCCTTCCCCGTTTACTTCCAACGAATTCTTCTTGGAGGTGTTTGCAGATTGGTACAAGTTATGCAAATAAGCAGTGAGGTTTCTCTTGTAGAGTGGACCTGGGTTTTCACGCTTGATATTATTGTTGATGTCAATGTAGACATCCGACTCATCCACAATTTCCTCGCCAATCAATTCTTCAATGACATCTTCCAAAGTAAGAACACCCAAAGAGCCAGTAGGCTCTCCAGGGGTTTCGCTCACAACAATCATATGAGATTTACCTTCCTGGAAATAGTTCAAGATGTTTAAGCACGATGTATCTGCGGCAGTTTCAGGCAAAGTAGCGAGTGGAAACAGCGCCACTGGTAAAGCATCTTCTGGATCGTATGAAATCAAAACACGAACAAGTAACATTCCAACGAAATTCATTGGCTCACCAGGGATATGAATTGGAATACGAGAAAACCCTGCATTGAAGATTTCTTCCACGACTTTTTCGTCTAGGATTTTGTTCGATGGCATAGTGTACACTCTATCCATCGGCGTCATGATCTGGGAAACTGGTTTCTCCTTTAAGTCTAAAACAGCAGAAATAATCGTGACCTCATCTTGGTTCAATCTCTCGACTCCCATAGTTCTATGCAAAGTGACCAAAGTTTTTAAACCAGATTTCTTATAGACCGTGCCATGGTCCTCACCTAAAATGTGGTCCAAAAGAAGGGCAATTGGATAGGCAATGGGGTACATCACATACATCAAAAAAAGGACGAATGGTGCAAACAAAGCACCAACCTCTAAGCCATAGCGAACACAAATTGACTGGGGGATAATTTCTCCGAAAACGACGATAGAGGCCGTCGAAGCTACGACCGCAGGCCAGCCGCCTCCAAGACATCTGTCCAATACAATCGGCAAACTCTCATTTGTGATGACATTAGACAACAAGAGGGTCACCAACACCCAATGCTTACCCTTACCAATCAAACTCAACACTTTTCTCGCATGCTTTCTCTCATGAGCTTCTCCTGAAGTAGCCATGACTTTTAAATAGACTTCGTCTTGTCCCATGAGACCTAGGGTCAAGCCGGCAAATACACCTCCAGCTAAGACAAGGAAGGCAGATACCAAAAGGTTTATATAGAGCTCCTGCTTTGTCAATGTATCCGGGTCATGAACGTCTGTCACAGCAGCTACTGGCATTCCATGCACTAACCGGGCCACGGAGGAGAATAATAGCGTCATCTTTGTTGCTGAGCTTCCACTAGCTAACGAAGAAATATGTCTATTTCGTGGTTGGACTTTTGACATAGTTCGGGTTGATATTGTGGAAAGGTCAGAGAAGAGAAATTCTCTTTTGAGAACTTGCTTTCAATTTTACAGGCAAGCAATTTTCAGAGTATACGGAGACTTGAGGCATACTAAAGTGCGCACCCCTATGCAGATTTGGATTGGAGGCTGAGGCTGAGTGGAGTTGCATGGCTGAAGAGCACACGGGAATATTCGCAGAAAACTTCTGTAAAAAATAAGGGGATAGGAAAAAAGTTCAAACGGTTAAATAAGTTTTTTTTTTTCATAACCTCACTCTGATAATTTCTTTTGTTTTTCATTGTCTCGACTTTCCTTTTTTTTATTTATTTTGATAATTTTTACAGTTGCACGTTGGTCATCTTTTCATCTCCATGCGACACACGCGCCCCCGTACATCTCAAAAACGCAATAATTGCCGATGCGCCGTATTATTGCAGAAGACGGTACTTTGCGCAGGATATCTGCTTGCCGGGGCATTACATCAATGCGTAAATAGAGCCATCAGTAGTACTATAAATTCCAAGCCTCTGGGGAGCAAGCAGTAACTCCTTCTTTTTTTTAAAAAAAAAAGCCGATAACGTCTTTCTAGAAGAAATTAGTTTTGACAACAATCTTTTTTATCAGGAGTAAAAGAACATGTTTGTACAGGTAATGCCGCTTTGCTCGCAATTTGACGTATACTGCATATATAGATGGAGATTTCAGCAGAACAATCTGAAACAGGAACGTGACATGCTTTAAGTGCACGCAAACAGGCATCGTTTGAGACCACAGAGTTGGACATAAATAATACATAAGCGAATCCGGATTCGCCAAACATACCATAGACAATCTTCCATGGCATAAGCTCGCTAAAATTTAAATTAACCATGGGTATATTAGTCTAAAGTGACGGGATGCCTCCAGCTTCCGTCGCCTTGGCTAATGTTGATTAGAACATCATCAAGACCATCATTGAAGTCATCTGCTGTCAAAGATTGGTTGGCTTTGCTGAACGAAGTCTCACTTGACTTCTGTTGCTCAATCTTTGCTGTACCAGCCCTAGGCCCTGTGCTGATATCGCATTCATTTTTATCATTATTCTTTGATTTCTGATCGTCTCCCTCCTCCTCAGACGAAAGGTCGACAATCTCTGTTTCTTCTTCTTTTTGCTCCAAGTTGGCTTCTTCCACAATCTTAAATCGCGAACCTTCTAGTTGCACTTTCGTAATATGACGCGGGGTAGTTTTCACAAAGAAATTAAAAATATCACTGATGTACAATTGTTTAAGACCAAATTTTTCATCACACAACGGACATTTGTAAAGCGGAGCCGTTTTTCCGTAAAGCTCAGTGAAAAACATTTGCCCGTGCTGAGAGAAGTATGGGTATACTATTCCTGGGGCGTTATGCTTCAATGTCCCAAGCCTTAGCTTTTGCTGCTGTTTCAAGAACAAATCCTCGTTCTTCCTGGCTTGCCTTGATTGTTGCAAAAGAATGGTCTTCAAAGAGCTGTCATCGTCTGAATTGGGATTGAGCCCATAAAATTCACAGAATGTTTGAAAGTCAAAACATTCAAAGTGCCTGCAAGAAGTTGACTTAATGGGGAGTTTGATTTTGGTCTTGACGATAGGATCTTTCAAAGAGAACACCAATTTTTCCATAACTTCTATATCATCATCAGCAGTCGAGTCCAGTGACATATTCAACTCTCGATGTATGGCGTACACTAGGTTGGGGGGTATATTTCTATATCCTGGCGGAGGAGGATCCTTGCTGACAACATGTGGCTTATAGAAATCTGGCAATAGTTTATGTATTGGTGGCGTTGGGTTCTTGGGCCGTAGTTCTTTCTTTCGACCAAAAGTTGGACATACTGCCATTTGGGCGGGAGTGCTTGCCGAGGAGGTTAGAGCGTGGGTAATTTCGGTGTCAAGGGACGACAAATCATCTGAGGAATCCTGATCAGTCGCGTCTATGCTTCGTTTTTTAGAGTTTGAGTTTGGCCGAACAGAGGCAACACCATTGGTAGGCACAATAGATCGAATTTCGGTAATTTCTAAGTCACTTCCCAAATCGGAATCCTTGTCCCAGTCCAGTGCAGCGGTGTATTTGCCATTCCCAGGTGTCTTGCTTGTGGAGGTTTGTGTTGATGTTTTAGAAGTTTCATTTGTTAGCGAATAGTTAGCATCCTTAACTCTTGGACTCGAATCAGCATGGTTATGCATATTTAAAGGATGTATCTGTGTTTGAGGTTGTGTATCAATCTTCTTGCCATTAAGCGTGTGGTCGACGCAATGTCGTAGTTTCTCTCCTAGATGTATTGTAACTAGAAATCCGGTTGCATTTTGGCCCTGGGAACGCAGGAACACAGTTTGATATCGAACTGGCCCAGTTTCTGCACTTCGAGGTCCTTTTAATTGGAGATTTGGCATGTGGTCATCGCTATCGGAAGATATGTAAGAGGGAACCAGGGTCAAACCAAGAAAGGAAAAACAAGATGAATTTATACAAAAAAAAACCCCTTTTTGCGTGGATATAGCTTGGTACAAAAGTTTCAAAAGCAAAGATGACGAGCGACAAGATTGGTTGAACCGTAAATGCGTTGCGGATGATGATGTTGATAATTCGATAGATCGCTCGTGGTTAGCTAACGTGAGCATTTTGGACATCCGCGACTGCAGCAAGATTTTCTGGCGGTGGGGTGGGTTGTGCGCCCGTTGGTGAGCTACACGGCCGACGAGAAAATAAATATAAAATAAGAAAAGTTCAAGAAAGACATTAGGAATAATTTGCTGACGCCTTAGAAAATTTATTTATTGTGACTCTATTTTGAGCGCTTTGCTCTTCTTCATTTTTTTTTGTTCTCCTTGTTTCGTCCCTTCTTTTATATCCCCATAGAAAGACCGTGCCGCGTGTTGTATTGTAATGGGGACGCGTAAGAAACGACACGTTGAAAAAATACAATTCCAAAGAATCATTAATAAACAGCAACGAACAGAACTTGAAGACTTTCTTGTTTATTTTGCAAGATCACAAATAAATACTTCTTGCTGAATGTCCTTTACACTTTTGGCCTTCTCGTAAATAATACACCAAATCGACCTTATATTTTGTAATCCATATATGGAGGCACTTTTTTTCGCCTTTTCGTGACATATTTTCTTTCATGTGCCCCGTTTAAAGAATTTGAAATATTTTAAAGATAGAATCATTTAACTCTATGAATTAAGAAGTTCAATGCAAAAGTTTTACGAGCCAATGACTCGATACTGCAGTAAAGCTTGAAAGGGTGTCAAACTTGAAATCTTGACTATTAAATCGTAGAATTTGAACACCCCCAAATGAAACATTTGTTTCATATCTTTCTTTAAAAGTCACTCTTGCAATTCTTCATTTATTTTGCTCTTTAGAATTTGAAAAGAAAATACACCACTAATATCCCCTCACTGAACCATCGCCAGTCGTTTACTCAGACCGTGCTGTTTGCTTGAGCCAATTCGTCCTCGTTCATTATTTCCTGCACGAACTTCCCACGGGCATTGTGGATTAAGGCACCGTATCTAATATCGATGGTGGTGTAACTAGTTTTTGGGCGACTTCCGTGTTGTACTGCACTTCGACCATCATAGTAGATTGACAAGAGATCCATCTGATCTTTGTTCACATCACTTGCAACCTTACATGGCTTTAAGCCATGTATCTGATAGTCTGAAAGGTTAGAATATTTGCTTTTAATTAACTCAGACGAGTATGAGCCTTTCTTAGATTGTGTACTCTCTTTCACGAACACTCTACCATATCTTGTATAAGCAATGGAAGCACCTCTGGAAGTCGGTGCCTTAAGGACCTAGGAAATCAGGCCTAGATTTTGGTCTGGAGAACATCAACAAACCTCTCCGTGGGGTCCATCAAAGCACCGGAGGTAAGGGAGAGAGCACCAAGGTCTAATTCGAATGGTAAATTGTAAGAAGACATTATGATTTGAAGTTATATTTTTGTACTATTAAGTACAAGAAGAGAAAGAAATAAAGCCAAAAGAAAAAAGATCACAATTTAAGTTTGAAGCAAAATCAGGGATAGTCACGACGTGGTCATGTCGTAATCTTAAATTTGAAGCCGTATGAGTCGGGGTGCGGCTCGAGCATCCAAAGCCCTGGGGACTCTTTTCTTTGATACTGTTTATTATTTTTTTTTTGCTTGGATTGGGCTCACTTATAAAGGGATGAAATATATTTATTTTATTTTATGTCTTTATTCTTTAAGTTTTAATGACTTACAAGTGTATTTTTAGATATCTAAAAAATCATAAATCTGGCGTCCGACCGAATTATGGCAGTTGCATATCGAGATCTGATAATGCAGGAAGGAACATATATTGATGCGCGTGGCTGACAAGAAGCCACTCGGTTATAATTTACTGCGGCCAACCCAGATGACAATTTCGCCTTTAATTACCAATTTTGTATGGAAAATTTTTCGGTCAAATAGAAAAAATAAACTCTTTGAGTGACCCCGGAAGCAGACCGGACTGTGTATTCTATATGCTGGTCATACACCATGCAAGAAAGCCTTCAAAAAGGGAACAAAACATGTGGATGAATTCTGCTGAACAGGGCATCAAACCGAGGGGCTAATCAAAATCCTGATAATTTAAAAATTGCATGTAATTTTGACAGCCTGGCCATGTCATTAGACTGGTGATACAGCCCATAAATAACATTCCTTTCCGCTAAACCATGCAGGTTGTTTCTGCAGACATCTTACCTGATTCGAGGGTTAATGGAATCCGATTCTATTGGTGAAACATGTGTAAGGACCTGAATGATGAGAAAAGATCCAAGCGATAATTTTCAGGAAAGGCTCAATTTTGGAGCCTTATATTCAATTTCTGTTTAGATCTTATGGACTGCCGGATATACTTAATGAACGATGAAACACATCTCAGCCGGATGAATAGCCTCTTCTACGCGAGCATACCGATGTGCAATTCTTGATCAGGGCACTTAATTGATTCGGCCGTGACTATCCGACGATACATTGTTGGGAAAATATCCCGTATTCACAAAAACCTAAAAAAGCATATAGAGACATCTAGGCATCTAGGCGTCTAGGCATCTAGACAATTCTTGCTTCTTGTCACTTGCCTGTCATCGACCTAATGTTGGGCCCGCTTGAGTTTAGCTTGGGTGCACTGATTAGTTCTCCGGGACGTTTGGTAGATACCATCTAGCTTGAACAAAAGATAGGGATTCCATGGTAACTTTATCTCGCACCAACGGCCTAAGGAGCATATAACACATATATACAAAGTAGACAAGTATTTTTCGGAGCAGGGAGCTCTCATAGTGACGCTAAATGTTGGACAATGAGCTCCACTACCAATGCGAGGATGTGCATCTTCTTACTTAGTTAACAAAACTGCAAATTTGTTGGATTTCTAAAACGTCGAAGCCCTATAGAATGATCAAGGGCGGTCGTGTTGACCAGCTTAACTTTTATCTGACTGGAGAGTCCGGGCTCTGAGAAGCTCCAACAGTAAGCCGGAAAAGGGAATTTTTGATGCGAGCTTCGAGACCACTTTCCATGAATATCACAATAGCTTCTCGAAGACACAACAATGAAGAATTAAAGAAAGTACAGCTGGAGATTTAGAATGACCGCAGGCGGTTCATAATGCAAGAGTAGGGTATATCACCCTGTGAAACATAATGAGTAGAGAAGGGTCAAAATGTTAAAAGTCTCAAAAATTTTTGGATTTAATTGGAAATCTAGGGAAGAGCGCCATTGAGTTTAGTAAGATTAATCATAAAGTTATTGAATCAGCTATCCCTCTACTGCGGAATTGAGATTGGTATTTAAATAACGTCTCTCAGCAGCTTATATCTTTCGCAAATATTAGTTCTCGTAATGATTTACAACATACTAAATTCGAAAACAATTATAGAGAGGAGCTAAGCCACTAAAGTCTTTGAGCTCAAACTCAGTGAATTAAATTTTTTTTATGAAAATACTGTACCAAAGATACCTGAATTGATTCGGCAGCCAAGGTTGACATCGTCGAGTATTGATGCTCTGGTGTAAGTGAGGGATAGACAAATCAGAAAATAAAAAGAAAACATCACATAGATAACTGAGAATTAATTATGCACCTGGATTTCTTTCTGTTTATTTTCTTAAATTTCATTTCCCATATCTTCCAAGAAAGTATTGTGGCTGATGCTTAATTAGTTATCCCTACATTTGTCTCGCCTATGGAACAGTAGTGCCGCGACGTCTCACACTGCACCACCAGTACCTCACCACCGGGGCCAGTTCTCGCACTGACCCTGCACGACTCCGACCAATAAACATTTCGCTGTTTCCAACTTTCTCACTCACCTCCAGAATATATCCCCGCCATGAGTAATAACCCTTGGGCTAAAAGAGACGCCTGGAGATACGAAGGCGAGTTTTCTCGTTTCAACCGTTTCAAGGGGGCTTTCCCAGGCCTTGGAATTGCTGTTGCTGCTTTCTCCGTCTACCTCGCATACGACAAGCTCATTGCAAAGAAGGATGGCCATGGACACCACTGAGCACACTTAGATAGCTCGATCATCCATTGAATCAGAAAGCAGGTGAACATTCACTGCAACTTCCGAGGAGGGGTGTCGCTTTCTTCCATATTTGTTCCTTTGAATATCCTCTGCATCTTTGAATATCATCACCAAATGCTTTATATTTTTAATATAGAAGACCGTTTAGATAATGTTACTTGTAGTACTTTTTTGTTTTCCCTGAAATGATTTTCTAGAGTACTGAATACATCAACTGGTGTCCTTCAAGCTTCTGTTTATTCTTGCAGTCATACGATATATTTTCCAGTTGTCTCGTCGAAAAGTATATTCACAAATACCATCTCACTGCCCTCGCGTAATTGCCATATAATGCCTTCTTTACGATATTACCATAAAATGATCCAGCATCATTGAATATCAAAATCTACAAAACTATTCTTCTTAGTCAAAATTGCCCATCTATATACAAGTCTATTGATTAGTCTCCTCCTCAGAGGAGAGAAAAGATTCCCACATGTTCGTTGTCTCCTCGCTACTGGCAGCAATACCAGCACTGGCAGACGCCTTGTTTCTAGAAGCCTCTTTGATCTTCGTTCTTCTATCACCAATCTTGGCCCATCTGTCAATAACTTCTTGTTCCTTCTTGATACCCCATTGCAAGTTCGAAGATGCAAAGTGGGCACCAAACATGAGGGATTCTTCTTTAGAAACAACAGAGTTCATCTCTTCAGACATACGCAACTGGTAGAACTCGAACCGAGCTTGATCATATGCCTCAAAAAGCGATCTTCCTTGTTGCTTCTGCTTTCCATCTTGCAACAACCATAAAGTTCTCTGGACCACGCTTTCACCGTCAAGAGGCTTGTTGAATTGAAGCATACGTGACCAGTCACACTTTCCAAGTTCGTTGCCTTCGTTTTCAATTAAAGTTTTGGGGCGAGAGAATTCCCAAGGGTGCTGATGGTAGAACACGTCTCTCAATTGATCCTCTAGAAACTTCAATTTTGGCACACGGCTCGCGAGATTGTTTTTCTGTGCTCTATCAGAAGCAGAAGCTCTGGTCTTGATACGTCTGCCTTCCTCTTTCCAGAGTTGTTCTTGTGGATCTTCTAGCTGGTTTGGTCCGAGGTTCTTAGGCAACTTTTCCAAGTTGAAGGTTGGGGGAACGGCAGCCACAGCATCGTACCAAGCTGGTTTATCACGAATAATGCCTGCCTTTATATAGTGAGATGTTCTCTCCAATACCTGGGAAGCTTTTGTTTGGACTTTCATGCCTGTAGTGCTTGAAGCTTCGCAAAGTGATCGTCTTCCTCACCTCGAGAATTTTTCAAAACGTAAACTCATGGACCTCGGATGTCACGTGACTGGATGTGGACTTAAGCATATTCCCTAAAATTTGTTCTTCCCGAAAACGAACAATAGCTTTTGAAGGTTCGGATAATTATTACCACGTATTTCTATATTTAAGTATCTTATTTTTAATTATAATCTCTCAATGGTAAATGAAATATATGGAAGCCGTGAAGGGATGAACAAAGTACTGTATATGTATGCAGGCATCGATGTTTAAAGTAGTGCTCTTGTAAGCCAACATAATCAGAATTCCACTTAAATTTTATGAGCACTAAACGATCGTATCGGAGGTTGGGCCCGGTTATTGATAAGCTAAATGCCCACATATTGTCCAAAAAGAAAAGCCCATACCTCTCCAGTGTGGTGGGGCTTGAGCAATGTTCGCCCCTTTCACGGACCGTCACTGCAAGAGAGGCCCAGTTAAGAAAGAATAGTCTCGAAAAGTTCCAAACACTGTCACATTATCAGGTTGTTGAACCCTCTGTGTGGAATGCGTTCTTGAAAAATCTATATCCGATGAGAAACAGTTTGACTACTCTAAGTTTAAACCACGGGCCTTCTCGCCAAGTGAACCATGACCTACTATTCCGAAGTTACTGTGCTCTACCGCGTCCGGGGGTGGCACATATGACATACGAAGATTTTGAGCAGTTTATGCACCATATGTTCACTTATAGAGCGTTTCTGAAACCGAATCTGCTTTCGGGAACGAACATTCTTCTTTATAACGATGATTATATCGTGAAACAGTATACCGATGCCCACGAATTGCGACAGTCGCATTTAAACACTCTATGGCAGATAACTAACGACCTTAATTCGGCCAAAATACCCACCTCGGACTCTGAGCAGCGTAATATGATCTATAAAACATTTTTTCGTGATCGACATGACATCATGAAGAAGATCGAGTCCATTATGGAACGCGGAAACCCTCGAGATGCCGCAGCCGCTAAAGCCGCCTTGAAAGAACGCCAAAGCCCTGATTTTGATTATAAGACTTACAAAGATGTTACTCTGCGATTTGGGAAGGCCTCAGATTCAGAAACATTAAACGTTCTTCTTTTCACGGCCTTGAGACACAACAATACTCTTGCTTACTTGGAAATCATGTCAAAATTCGCTCCTGAGACCTTCACCCGAGACACGTTCAAAATTCTTCTTGAGAACCTCGCTTTCCTTGGAAAATTTGAGGACTACACCAAATACCTTTCTTTGTTGATCTGGCGTGATATTGAGTTGGTAGATATCCAGCTTCTCAACATCATTATATCTTCTTTGGTGAACTTGGGCAAGCCTGAGTTGTCGATCTCTCTAGTCAAACATCTCTCAATCCCGGGCGAACCACCTCTTGGAGAAAATGAGAGCTTCTTAAAATTAATCAAACGAGAAGACAAGGTCAGATACTCGTTGTACCTTGCAGCATATGATAAGCTACCTAAAAAGCCCCCTGTGAATTACCATCCTACTGAACAGTCATTCCTTCCTATCTTGAAGCATTATTGTGAAACGGGCGCAAGTTTCGATAAGCTTCTAGGGTTGTTGACACAGGTGGAGTCAGTCAGAATGCTTCCTATAACCAGTCAGATGTTCAAGCATATATTTAGAGGATTCGTCTTGAATAAGTATGACATCAGGGATCTCCACTATATGTTGGGAAAGTTGATCGAGGTCCATGACCTCAATTCTGGCTCGCGGGACGCTTGGATCCGCGATCAAATAAATGACTCGACTTTGCCGGAAGATCTCAGCCGGTTTCTCAATGAAATCATGACTGAGCCGCGAGCACCAGGTTACAATACCGAAGACAACAACTTTGTAAAACTCTCCAACGGGCTCGTGCGCCAGGTGTTTCAGGCTTATCATCATACCCTTGGACGTCATTCAGAGTTAAAAGAAGAAGTCCTGCTTATAGAATGGGAGTTGAACGAGGCATTGAAAACAGCAGAAGAGAGGCACAAGTCCCGCGTAATTCGAGACGAACTCGAGGCCGTGGATTTACACGAGCGTGAGGAGTTTGTGTATATCAAGAAGAAAAGTCTATTCAAACTATTGGACTTATCTCCACTACCATGAGTTTCGTGTTGACAGGAAAAGATGTATATACAAATGGACTACAGAGTAATATAATCATGGTATCAGTTCTGCTGATGAATAAGCAGCGAAATGAAAGCAGTAGAAGATTGACTCAAACCATGGTCTCCTTTTCTCCCCCGACCTGCTCTTTAGAGTAATACTCTGATGTCGTGCGTTGAGACACCCCCTCGGTTTCTTCTCTGATCAATTCGTCAAGATCGTAATCGTAATTGTTAGGATTGAAGTCCCCTACACTACGTTCCGATCTCTTTCTCAAAGCACCATCCTGGTTCAATTTGATCCGGATCGGCATGTTATCACTGGTGATTTTTATCTTGTCCTTCAAAGCACTGGCTTTTCCTTTGGAGCTTGCCTCTTCCTGGAGTCTCAACTCCTCGTCTGGGGGAACGTACCCTGAATATTGATCATTGGTTCGGGAAGGTTTCACCTTCTGTTGTATCGTTTTACGACTCTGTTTCTGCACTGTAGTCAATCCAGCCGCATATGGAAGGTAGATGATGACTGCGCAAAGCACAAGGGCAACTATGACAATGAAGAAAAACATTATGGGGTGTTTGGATAAAACTCTTGGAAGTGCGTTCACGTGGTTTATGCGCGAGAAAATCTTCTGCGAGGCACCAGGTTTCTGGAGCGCTCGAAATTGGTGCTGGATATTTAAGGCTGACAACCATCGATCAAAAGCAATAATACGAACAGAAAGACATTTACCGATAAGCTGGAGAAAAATGAAAGTGTTTATTTTTTAATCTCATATAAAAATTGAAGTCCAAAAAATTGTTTTACCCTACCCGAAAAGTTGACCTTTAGAGGAGGAAGATATATATGACTACGGTTTCCCACACCGAGCATTGTCGCACTGTTTGACTGGGTGCAAATTCACATAGATGTCATTTACTGCGGTTCAGGAACATATTTCAGGGCAAAGGGTGAAAGAAGACCGTGATTTTTCTTTTATATTGACTAGAAGACATTTCAATCAGTGTGGTCCAACTTGTTCCATTCTTCCTCTTTGTCGTTGTAATGACGGAAGCAAAAGTAAAAAGCACCACCAGCCAAAAAGCAAGATATGGCCAACCCCAGATATGTCCACACTAACTTTGGATCCTTGGAAGTTGGTGCCAAAGCAATTCCAAGAGCTGATCCAGCGGCTATGGTCAACATGAACAATGCCATGATGAAAGACTTCATTGTGGCAGGCGCTTTCGTGTAGGCATATTCCAAACCAGTCACAGATGCTAAGATCTCGGCCATCGCGATAATTACATAGCATGGAATCTGTACAGCGACATGAATATTGTTTGGGACTTTTAGGTACTCAGGTGCACAAGCTTTTGGAAAGTTGTAACAAGGACCAGCTTTATAAATGAAGTGTTGGACAATCGCAGCATAAACCAACCCTGCCGAGGCCATAGTGAAACCCCAGAAGATTCTTGTTATCGCTCTGAATGGAGTAAACCTTCTGATCAACGGGTACAATAAATATTCGCAAATCGGAATAAGAACAATAATGCTGATGGAGTTGACCGCCTGTAACATATCATTTGGAATCCCGCCCGACTCCATCTGGGCGGCTTGAGACACAAAGTTGCTGATCATCTGACCATAGAGGAGCCAAAAAATGGGGAAAAAGAGAAACACCTTACACGCATGAACTGCCCTATTCACCTCATCGACAAACTTGTCATCCCAAGAGAACCCTGCTTCAGGGTGAAACGATGGCTTTGCAGCATTGTAATCAAATCTGTTTCTCAAAGCAATAAAGAAACATCTGAAAGCCTTCGAGATCACCTTTTCCCTGACTGGGACCTTAACGTATACATTTTTTCCAAGGTATAAGAAAATTGGAACAATGGCAAAAAAGCATAATGGTAAGAGGTATGCAGCCCAATACCCAACATATAACTCTAAGGAACTTGTAGCAAATACAGAAAGAGATCCTATGTTAATCATGAGATAGAAGATCATGAACACATTCTGGATAGTGATACTGGGATCCTCAATAACCTTTTCACCACTTTTCAAAGTCTTTATTCTTGGTTTGTGGTTCGAAATTTGATCAGCAATTAGAGTGGTGATGTTTGCTTTGATACCACCTGTTCCAAGTCCAATAATGATGATCCCCAGAAGAAACCCTCCAAACTTAACCTGATAATTACCAACAGAAGGCAAAGAGGTGACGAACAAAATAAGAATTCCAAATGCATAGATGCCTGAAAACCAACAGACAGTGGCAAACTTTCCAAGAAATGAATCTGCAATGTATGCTCCAATCACAGAAGAAGCGAAACACCAGAATTGCCAGAAATAGGAAATGGCGGTGGCGTCGTGGTTTTTCAAACCGAGGACACCTGAAGGCGAGTCTTGAGGAGAATACTGTGCATAGTTCTGAAAAGGGGCAGATAAACCATAGTAAGTGAACCTTTCGGCCAACTCAATAACGGCAATATACCAACACCTAAGAGGAATTTTTTCAGAAACGTGCCTCAAAGTGGCCATTTCAAGCTCAGTGGGCTCCCTTCCATCTTCCCACAGAGCACCTGGTCCTGACGAGAAGGTTTCAATAGCTCCTAAAGCCTCGAAGTCTGACTCTTTTTTCTGTGCCATCTTCGCTCGGATCAATTGGCAAATTAGCTATTTTAGATAAATTAACTCGATTACTCGGTCAGTGTCGTGCGAAACGAATTAATTTATATAGCTAAATTTCGAAGGATTAAAGGAAAAAGACTGAATAGCTGAGTGAAAAATAGCAACTCTTACATTTTTCGTCGATTTCCTACTTTATATGTAGTGTAACATCAGCAAACTTTTCATCTCCATGAGATATGATACTCTGTTTACTCCTGCGGCAGTCGTTACTTGTTTGGTAAGGGACATCACATCAATTAAGCAAGACTAATCTTGCCTTGAGAGCCTTTTTTGATGTTTACAAAGGCCCTTTTTTGAGTGTAAAATAATGCACATGGGCTATGTGACAATAGACATGTAAAATACTACTGCCATAGACGCACCCAGAATAAATTCGTGGACTATTTGTGTGGCAAATGGCCTCATTCATACAATGGATTGGTTAAGATGCTCGAAGATAGGGCTTCACACACAAACCTGGCAATCATTCCCAGAAAAGAAAATTTTTACTATTGCTTTGTTCTTTTTGAAAAATTTTAAAAGTGTGAAAACCGGCTAAAAGGAGGGCAATGGCAATGGTTTGGATTGAAATCCTATGTTTCATGTGTAAGAACCAGAGCTTGGGTGTTTCTGATTCACGAAGCTATAATATAAAGAAACATTATAAACAAACGAAAATTAAAATTTCACCAAGCGTTTTCTGTTCCTTTTTTCCAATCTCTTGATGCTGGGAGATCTACATTTTCTGTCCCTTTCGATTTAGAAGAGACCCCTCGTGTGCGGAAACAGGCCGGTCAAAATTAGCGGAGTCGAACACACAATGAAGCGGCAGTGAAAATTCCGAAGGTAAACAATAACCATTGTTTGATATAGTTATTGTTTTTGACGGAATGCTTTTATTGAGGTATGCGCTTTTATAAACAATAAGGAGCATAGGAGAAGATATTTCGCCCAATGTACCAAGCCTCGCTACTTGGTTCCGGCCCATTGTCTTTCGCAGTCGCGGCCCCAGTCGCGGCCACAGTAGCTTGGGCCATTATAATGGGGATGGCATAGAGAGCACACCCAAAAGAAAATTCCATAAAGATCGCCAACGACATTCCACTCTAAAACCGAACACCGCCACCCTTTTGAATACATTCCAGATGTCCAGACCCCGCACCCTAGCCCTGATTTCACGTCTTGTTTCCCGGCGTGTTCCGGCTATCAGGCAATTTTCCCAGCTTTCCAAACATCATGTTTTAGTCAGCAGGTCAATGGCCAGATCCTGCCCCAGGCCCATAATATGTATGCGTCTGTATGCCATTGCCACTGATGGTACAAATATCGAGAATCTTATCGATCAAGTCTCGGATGGCCAGTACAGTCGGATTGCGAATGAGTATTTGGAGACTTTGAGTGATGATATGGAAGAGTTATGTGAGGAGTTCCCCCAGATCGATGTAGAACTCACCCAAGGCGTCATGACCTTGACTGTGGCTGATGGGAAAACATATGTCATCAACAAACAGCCTCCTAACAAGCAGATCTGGCTCAGTAGTCCTTATAGCGGACCTAAGCGCTACGATTTGATCGGGGGCAAATGGGTCACTTTGAGGGATAACACTGGTTTGACTGACCTCCTCCGACAGGAATTACAGGAAGAGCTAGGTCAAGAAATCACTTTATCCGTGCAACAGTAAGGTATCATGGTAGTGAAGCCTCTCTTGTATAGTAAGCCTTGTTGTGTATTTATTGGGCACCTAGTAGGAAGCCTGTGGGCCAGTATATTAGAAGAAATATATTACCTAGTTTATCATATGCGGGAAGAATGAGACTCTAATTAAAGTAGGACTTCTCAATGTTGTCTAGGAGATTCTCCG
>JAJMAK010000279.1:0-22254 GCA_030572615.1 Metschnikowia lachancei | reverse complement strand
CCTATGTGCTGCGATAGGTCGATTCTATCTTTCCTCAAGATAGCTATAGTTCAAAAGGAAGAACATTCGCTTGTGGAGCGATATATCTGAGTTTGATTCTCAGTAGTTATCCGGGCGACAACTCCAATAAAGAGACGCGGGGCATTTAGTGGGCCACTAAGAGAATTAAAACGTCTTTTACTGTTCGTCTTCTGAGATACTAGTGTGCAATATTGCAGTTGTATCAGTCTAAAGAATCATACAAGGGAGGTATTTTAAGAATGGAAAAAGTCCATAAAGTCCATAAAGTTGAATCAAAAACGAAATATACTCCTAAAAGCAATTTATGTGATTGTGAGCAATAAAATGTGGTGAGAATGTGGAAACTTTAATACGTATTCAAGTATACCCAGTATACCCAATCTGAAGCAGGCTGCGCACTAATTAGATGTCAGTACAGACTTGGGGCTGTGTACCCAATCATTGCTGATGAATTACGGATTTCCGAACTTTTATTGCAGTTGAAAGTAATTATAGAATTCACCCCGAAAAGAAACATTTCAAATAATTTTATAGTAAATATCACATATGTGCATTCTAACAAATTTTGACTAATTGTTGAATAGGCATGGAATGCGCGTTATCACGGCATGGATGAGAAATAACGGCCTCCATGAATCGCAGAACAGAGAAACAAGCAAACAAATCACCCAATAAACAAACACAACAACATACGGCACTGTAGTCGTTGCTCTTTAAACCATCCAACAAAGGAGATCAACAGAAACAGAAAAATAAAGAGAACAAACACTATTTTTGGGTTGAGCACTACCTGGATTTACCCAAACTTCATTTGTTCATTCTTTCTTCCACATTTTCCTGTACCACGACATTTCCAGGCTTAACCCCAACAATATGACAGACGTTCTAGAGTCCCAGAAACACGTGAACAACGTGTGTTTGAACTTGCTTCTCCAAGAAATAGTGCCCACATCCGTGCGTGTGTCCCAAAGGCTTGGGGAATCCAATACGGAACCCGAAACAGAATCCGAAAGTGACACCCAGACCAGAATTTCCACCCAGCTTTCGACCATCAAGGACGATTTGCCTGGAACAGTGGCTGTTTTCAGCAGCGAGCTTCTAAATAGCGAAGACACATTGCTTCGTATTGAAAGTTACGGCTACGATTTGGGCCTACGCCTCACTGAGGTGTTGATGTATAAATCAGCAACGCAATCGAAAATCGTCGATATCCTTGAGATCATGAAGTTCATTTGTAGAGACGCGTGGAAAACATTGCACGGGAAGCAAATGGACAATCTTCGTACCAACCATCGGGGCACTTTTGTGCTTATCGACAACCAATATCGTCCTACGGCGGGTTTCTGTAGCGACAAGGGCAAGCCAGACGCTGTGGCCAAGGCCCGTGCATATACATACTGGCCATGTGGCATTATCCGGGGCATTCTTCTGAGTTTTGGCGTAGACGCGTATGTATCTGCGGACATTTCTCAATTTCCTTCTGTGACCTTCAATATCCAGACCGCTATTAACAATTGAGACACATAAATAAGACATAATTGAGACTAGGCTACACTAGCTTGTGTCTCATTCCAATGACTTTCTTTCACAAGGGAAAGGCACGGTTTCCCCGACTATTGCGATTGTTGGAGGCTTAAAGAAATATCCAAAGATGAGGCCGATGGTAGCGGGGCAAAACAAAGAAGAGATTGGGATCATGTGATTCTCTAGTTTTACTTCATTTTGAGGTTTTTTATGCCGCTTTCATGGTTAGAGGCTATTTCAGAATTATACAAGGCAAGGTGCGGTCCTATATAGATAGCATAACCACGCAGTGGAAACTTCATAAACATGAAAACATTCTTAAGAAATATACAGGTTTTCAAATTTGCTCATTAGTGAACGACTTTTAAAAATGAAGCCCGTCATTTAGTGAAAGGGTTTCTGGAAGATTCAATGACCCCTAATCGCTCTGGAGAACGTCTCAGTGGGGGTGATTCGAAGCTCTAAGGCATAATGCTTTCTTCGAGTTACCTTAGACACATTCTTTTGCTTGTGGGACTTTCCTGGACTTGGTATATCACCTACAAATTGGAAGTGTTTTGGCATTATTTGGGTTCGGGAATTGGCATGGTTCAGTATATGACTATTATTAACAATAGCTAATAGGCCCTAGAGTTTCGTTGGGCAATTTTATCATTGCAGTGTGAGAGATGAAAACACGTCAGTTCACTCTAAGGGCATGACCTTCAAAGAATCTTAAAATTTCGTATTATAGTATATTGGACTGTAACATGGATTCAAAAATGACAATATTTGGCCGATGTTTCTACAAAATCGAACAGTATTGCTATGAACGGATACCTGCTATATCCAGTCTTGCAACAAAGCCTGTCTATCATCAGATGCAAACAGGTATGGCCCAGTGTTCAATTATATTTCAATTACACATAAAATTTACCAAGGCCACACTTATTATGTATTAAGTATTTCACATAGTGTTGTTTTTTTATTAGTGACGAATATAAATTTTGTTAGATCTAGTAGCACCATAGATATTTTCCATTTGTTATTAACCAATCGTTATCAAAAATCACCTGACCGCTTTAAACAATAAAAGAGTAAATACAAAAAGGAGAAAAATGACAAAAAGGAGAAAAAGGACAAAAATGACAAAAAGAAGAAAAAGGAGGGAAAACAAGGGCAAAAAATACACCTCCAGTTAGCTACCCTGCCCGCACCTGTCCATCATCCCATCACTATGCGCACTCAATGTCCATCACCAAATATCCACAGCTACCATATATCTATCATCACCTGTTGGCTTCTTCAACTCTTCACTCATTTACATACTTGTTCTCTTTGATGCACCGGCAATTCACCCATGCGTCGCGTCTCCCTCTATCTATAAATCCCCGAAGGCTTTTCCTGGTGTCCCGGCACTTCCGAGATTCTCGGCTTTTCCGGCCCCAGTCTTCTGCAGTGCTAGATACACTGCAATTGGATATCGTTGGCGAATTACGTACCGAAGTCAACCGTACACGCGTGACAAACCTTGATATGCGCATCCGTATCAGTCAATTTCTTCAGGCGGTGTTTCTTGGTGACTATACCAGTGCGGTGAATGATCTTGAATATCTCCGAGGCCGATGTGGGCAAACTGCCCCGGAAAAAAACGTGCACATCTACATCACTTGCTTGATTACAATCTTGACTCAGATGACACGCTTCGACAAAAAATCCCCGCTGATGCTGGACCTCACGGCGCTCATCAGTGCCATGAAGAGTCTTCCGCGTCGTGTAGACAACGACACCTTTCGCCTGTTTCGTTATGAGATCGAGGGTCTTACAGTGCTAGTTCTTTTGAGGTTACTTGAGCAAACTCCTAATACAAACAGGATCGCCTGGGTCAACCTTATTGCCTATATTCGAGACTTGGCGGCGCTGTTGAATGTGACTGAAGACGATATTCTTGTGCGGGTCCGCACCCTGGCTCCACACCTTATTCCTCAGTATAACCAGGTATTTAACCGGAACGAGCCACTGCCCAATAACACAGACGAGGACTATATCAAGCTTAGAAACGCTTTGGGGTCGTTGAAGAAGGACAAGAACGCGTTGTCGTTCGATTCCTTATGTACTTTTATTGATTCTTTCACGTTCGATGCGTCCAACTTCACTCTGCTCAAAAATGCAAAAATGTACGAGATTTACCACGATCTTCTGCACCCAGAAAAAGAAAAATTCATGAAGGCTTACCTCAACTTCAATTATAAGAAACAGCTCTTAGTGGAGGAGGCCTCTCAGAACATATACAAGCCCATCTCCGACATGAGCAAGATGATTGGCTTCACTGCTCTCCATAAAAAGTGGATCCAGTCGTGGATACGTGAAACCACCCAGCGGCTACACAAATCTCTTGAGAATGATGCCCCTCTCGAGAAATACGCCTTCATTTTTAACCATTTATCCCCGGAACACGTCATCTCTTTGTTCCTTACGCACATGCTTTCCAGCACCGTTCCCAAACCACACGCAAAAGTGTTCTCGCTTGCAAACACCATCTCCCGTTCTCTCCACAAAGAACTCTCTCAAGCAGACAGGGTGGTGTTCTCGCCAGCAAACTTCCCCATAGTCTTTAGTTTTGATCATTCCATGGAGTTTGCTTATAGCATCATGAAACTTGTCCTCGAGGGCTGCTGTCTCCCTGAAACAAGCGAAGTCAATTTCCAGGGCTACGAAGAGTGGGAAAGGATGGTGTTTCGCCTTTCGTATGCGGCAGATGAAGAGAGCACCAACAAATTCATCCGGCACGGAGTCATCCAAATCCACCCGATGGTGGCAGAGCACTTCCACATCTACCAGGAGTTGTTCCAGGCCGGCTCATACAACTTGCCGATGCTTCATCCGCCCAAACACTGGTCATCCCCGAGCGACGGCGGCTTTTTCTCCATTCCTCTTCCGTTGGTTAAATCCTCAGAACCAAGCACCTCCGATGCCTATATGAAGAAGGCTCACCAAACGGGCCAATTATCCTCGGTATATCAATCAGTCAATGCTTTGGGAGCGTGTCCATGGACAATCAACGAATTCACTCTCACGGCTTTCAGTCTGCTAATGAAATCGCCAAATATTCCTGGATTGCCTGCCACGTTGAGGCCGCAGCTTGAAGAAAACACCCCTAAACCCCAACGCGCCAGTTTTTCCGGAGATGAGACCTACCAATCGGCGTTAGCCTCGTGGAAACACACCGAGGTGGAAAACACTAAAAAATTGCAAGATGCTCGAAACTTGCGTATTTACTATACAATGGTGAACAGACTAGCACATAGTTTTGCGAAACGGGGCGAGGTGCTTTACTTACCACACAACATGGACTTCCGTGGCCGTGTTTATCCTGCAGTGTCTTTTCTCTCCCATCAGAGCGAGGACTTGGTGCGGTCTTTAATGATGTTTTGGGATGCAAAGCCACTTGGCCCGGATGGCTACGATTGGCTCGTCTACCACCTTGCAAATCTCTTCAACAAATCGAAAATGACCATGGAAGAACTGAAGGTGTTTGTGGCAGACAACAGAGACTCGATTTTGGCGTCGGCAACCAACCCTCTTCAAAATGACCTGTGGTGGTTGCGGGCTGATAATCCTTGGCAGACTCTTGCCTTGTGCAATGAGTTCAAGTCCATTTGGAGCTTCCAAGGTGACGTGTCAACATATAAAACCAGAATCCCTGTTCATCAAGACGGTTCATGTAATGGTCTTCAGCACTATGCTGCTTTAGGGGCTGATAAGGAGGCTGCACGTGCAGTGAATGTGTTGCCCGATGAAAAGATGCAAGATGTTTATATGGCTGTTCTTGGGTCAGTGAAGGAAAAAATCAGTGCTTTCAATACGGCCGATACGCATCTTATCAACACAGAATCGACCGAAAATGACACCCTAAAGTCACAAGCTGCACTTGCCCGCATGGCACTACCCTTCTTGTCCCGAAAACTCATCAAACAAACCGTCATGACAACTGTGTACGGAGTGACCCAGTATGGGGCATCAAAGCAGGTGAAAAAGAGAATCGATGAGGCTCTAGAGGGTATGCCGTCCACGACACTTGGTAGTGGCGAGAGATTGAGACTCGCGTCGTTTATCTCGAAACAGGTTCTCCTGTCAATCTCTGATTTGTTTGCCGGAGCCAAGCTTATCCAAAACTGGCTTGTTGATAACTGCACTCGGTGTATTCAGGCGTACGATGTACGAGACTTCCCCAAAGACGAGAAGCTTGACTTTTTCTCCGGATCACACTTCCGCCCAATGATGTGGACCTCGCTTTCCGGGTTCCCAGTCATTCAGATGTACCGGAAACGAATCCTCCGACTTATTCTGACTCCGTTGCAGACCTTAGTGTTGAACGATGATGCGCGTCTTGCGCCCATAGATGAGCTCAAACTGAAAAATGGCATTGCACCTAATTTCATCCATTCCATTGATGCTATCCATCTTCTCATGACATGCTTGGGGGCCAAGACACATAACATCACCTTTGCTTCCGTCCATGACAGTTTCTGGACCCACCCAAGTGAAGTAGGAATTCTTTCTAGGATCCTCCGTGAGGAGTTTGCTCGGTTGCACAGTTCAGGTATCATTGAAAACCTCCGCCAGGACTTGGCCTACGTTAACAGAAATAGTTTCCAGCTTGTTTGGGTACATGCAGGGGAACATAAGGAATTTACGGACGAGTTGAAGACTCTTAGGGAGGGATACAGTGAAGTTTCGGGGAAAAAGCTAAGTGAAAAAACGCTAAACACGTGTCTCCGTCTCGAATTGCGTGACAATCGGCGTATCAATGCCTTGGTGCAGAAGTTCAACCCGACTTTCATGTGGCAACCCTCTGTGTCCGGGTTGCCTTTTATTTACGAAGAGTCTTCATCACCGATGGCTGTGGAGACAAAAATCTCCTTCAAAACGCACATGCCGCTTTTGGTGCCGGTGAAGATTCTCGAGGCGCCGAAAGTCGGCACACTAGACATTCAGTCAGTGTTGAATAGCAAGTATTTCTTCTCGTGAGAATCCCCCATGGGCCGAGTTTTTTGGGGAATATACCAACAGATTATAAATGCAATGGCGTGTATTTGGATGTGGTTTCTTGCTGGATGCCTTGCCTTTTAACAGTTTGCATTACTTCGTAAGTGGGACCGAATCCAGAGAACGCAGCCATCGCTCCAAATTGTTTTTCCATTCCCAGATATGGCCAAAACAAACGTTTCTATGGAAGAAAAACGTTTATAGTTGCTCATGGTCATGGACTGGTGAAGGTACTCCAGCAACCATAGTTTACGTGTTGGCCTCATTGATCATGCGCTGCAATCTTCCAAAAATCCTGTCTCTGTGAATGGCCATCTCGTTATCGTCCTCATCATCGAAAAAGTGCTGACGTTCAAATGGCTCATCCGCGTAATCGTCGTCCTGTTGAAGAAAGTCAACTCTATTGGCACCATCTTCATCAAAAAACTCATCGTAAAGATTGTCGAACTGCTGGTTCTCTGCAAGGTCTGCTTGGACATGGCCCTGAAGGTACGCGTGGCCCTCGGCGGTTTCACGTGTATCTATAATAACAGGACCTATATCGTCATCTTCGTCATCTTCGTCTCCTTCAAGTGGCGGCTCGTACGTGTCACTATACTCGCCAGCATCCTCGTCTTCCGGGTAATCATTCTGGTAGAATGACTCAGCGTTCGAATCCTCGTCGTCGGAATAAATCTGGGTACGAGACTTGTTTTCGTCGTCCGACTGCATCAAGTCATATTCTTTATCGTCAAAGAACCGGATGTATCCGATCTGCGACTGTGGGTAGTTATCGTTAGTAAGTGGTTCCGTGGACGAGAGTTTATACACATCGAAGACATATTCATCAACAAGGCCCTGGGTTTCATCTTCATTTTCGTGAGTAGAAGCACCACAATTAGAATCACTATTAGAGTCTTCACTACCTAGTATGGCCTTGCCCCCACGCCGTTTCCTTTTGGGGGCCGTACCATCACTCACATTGAGGAAACTGTCCAACATTTCTGAGAGTTCATGAGGAATCACCGTATCTTCCTCGGTCTGGGATTTGGGAATGACAAACTGCCGCACGTCACGAGCCGAAGCGGCCTCCGAAAGCACCGATGCGAGCACATCGGGGTCTGGCGCAGCCACCTTATCATCAGTGCCCGATAACTCGAAGTACCAGCTTCTGGCCTCGGATACGGGGGTGCGAGGGTTGGATGATAGAGGGGACGACGTTTTGGACCGTTTGGAACGCTGTGAATCCTCCAAAATCAACGCCTGGAGGGGGTCCTGGCCCCTTTTTCTTTTGATCCGTAGCACCTGCGGAGGAGTGGCCATTTTGGGTGTTTTTGGTATTTTTTGACTGTTTTTTGAATGTTTTTGGCGTAATTTTTCGAGTGGTTTGCCTTGGTATTTGGTCCAC
Organism: Metschnikowia lachancei; assembly: GCA_030572615.1. Classification (NCBI taxonomy): domain Eukaryota; kingdom Fungi; phylum Ascomycota; class Pichiomycetes; order Serinales; family Metschnikowiaceae; genus Metschnikowia; species Metschnikowia lachancei. Next base: position 14,294 of record JAJMAK010000279.1, on the reverse strand, counting down.
TCAGTATAGCATAGGGCCTCAGTATTGTAGAGGGCCTCGGTTTAGCATGTCCCCAGTTTCTAAGGCCGTGCGCGCAGGACCAAAGTAAAAAAAAAAAAAAAAATTGAGGGCCCTCCCAACAGCCAAAAAGCTAAAAAGCCTCACGCTGCTTGCCTGCCGCACTTTTGCACCCAAAACCTTCGCTATGGAATTGACAAATTTGCTAATCTACCGAACAAATCAATTGCTTCACGATTTGTCCAAAAAGCTTATTGGTCACCGGTTAGAGCCCGGACGTGACCTTGCAGTTGTGACCGGTGGGTGTTCCGGTTTGGGTAAGGAATTGGTTGCCCGATTGCGGCACATGGGTGTCCGCGTAGCCGTGTTGGATATTAGAGACATGCCTGTTTACGAACGAGTAGAAGGAGCCCATTACTTCAAATGTGACATCAGCAAAGTGGACGACTTGCGTCGGTGCCGCAAATTGATCAAGTCCCATCTCGGGACCCCCACTGTGCTTATCAATAATGCTGCAATTGTGCTCGGCAAAAATATTCTCGAGCTGACTTTCGACGAGGTGGACCGCATAATCCGGGTTAACCTCATGCTGCACTTCTATACCACCAAGGTGTTTTTGCCGGATATGATTCACCAGGAACGGGGGTACGTGGTCACGGTGGCCTCCGTGTTAGGATTAATTTCGCCTGCCCAACTTGCAGCCTACGGGGCATCCAAGGCAGGCCTCTTTGCGTTCCACGAGTCACTTACTTATGAATTGGGGTCTCCGCTGCGATCCCCTTCTGGTGTCAAGACACTTCTTCTTTGCCCGGGTCAGGTCATGACAGGTATGTTCCAGGGTGTAGAGACCCCGCTGGCTTTTTTGGCTCCAGCATTGGACCCGGCAATGGTGGCGTCGTTTCTTGTGGACGCATTGCGTTTGGGCCGACGTGGCGAGATCAAAATCCCCATGTATGCTAAATTCGTCCCCGTTTTCCGGGCTTTCCCTTGGCCAATGACCGAGGCAGCAAGACGCACTTTCCGCATAGACAAGAGCGCCCGCCTGTTCAAGGGATCCGTGGACCTTCTTTCCTCGGATGACACAGACTTGCCTCACACCACCACACGTGTCTACCCCGATAAAGGCAACCTTGCCGTGGCACGCATCTCCACGGAAAACGTCTATCACACCAACTCGTTGCTCAACACACTCATGCGCGACACTTCATTTAAGACCCACATGGCCCCTCGGGCCTCGTAGCGCACGCACAACTCTAAGGTTATAGCACTAGAATAAAGTTTGGCAAATTCGGCTTTTTTGGCCTTCATGTGCATGTAGAGCTGCTCCGTGTGCTTACAATCGAAAAACCCAGGCACGTTTTCTGCCGGAATCTGTACAGCTAGACTGTTTTGGCTGGTGATTCTCTTTTCGTCAGTATCCAGAAGCGTGAGTTCGAGCGGTGACACCTTAATGTAACCGCATATGGGCTCGTTGTTCTGTACCTCGAAATACTTTGTACAGAGAAAGATGAGGTCATGAGGAACTGTGCGGACGATCCTTGTTCTTACCCGGAAAACCCGGCCATCTTCTATCATGGGCACCTTTTTTAAGGCAGCGAGGGAAATCGCCCTCCCTGCTTGTTGTGCAGCTTCGATTTCTAGGAGTGGGGGTGAATACAGGGATTGGCGAGATAGGGTACGTGGAAGTATTTGGCCCGGTTTTGCATATCCCGGGTTTGCATATCCCAGATTTGAGTGAAGGTTTCGATTGTTTTGAGGTTGATCTAGCGGTCCACTCTGAGTATCGTCCTGCGTCGCATTTAGGGTATCTATTTCGCTATTCTGGCGGTGTATTTGTTCCAGAGGCTCGTCTTGAGATTGAGTTTGGGTTCCGAACATCCGGATTTGAGTGAGTAGCTCCGGTGAGCCTTGCACGGCCGAGGCGCCTACAGAAGCACCCACAGAAAAGCCACTAGTCGCAGGAGGACCCCTTAAAAACGAGTCAGATTCCATGTTATGCAGCGGATCTGTTTGTAAGCTCATTCGGAACTGGTCTTGGCCCCTTAGGATATCTTCTAAACCAGGTGAGTTGGCGTCGGACACTGCCTCCGACTTGACCTCATGGCTACTTTGTTGCGGGGACTCCTCCGTCGAGTAACTGGTGGAATCACCTGGAAGGGGGTCAAGCATGTTCTGCTCATCCCGAGACAAGCAGGGTTGTGTAATGGAGAGAAGTAACGGTTTATCTATAGGAACATGTCCAGATACGGCACGCACAAATCTGGACCAGAGCAGCGAAAACTGTCTGGAAGGCCGCTTGACCAATGTGGCCCAATTGAGAAAAAGTGCGCCGTTGGGATGCACGGCAATGGACGCATGTACGAAGCAGAATTTATGCCTGATATCGATCCACAAGTCGGAGGTTGGGTCGAAGTCTTGGGCTTCAAAGAGGCTGCGGTCGGTGCGACTATTGTATGAGTTGTCTAGACCTTTGAGCTGATCGAATTTGGCCTTGAGCACGCGTACTTCATTATTTGCAAACACCACCTTATCATCCTTGACCACAAAGGGTGACCCATCTTCCCGGGAATAATCTGTCACCATCATTAGCAGGTTGTCATTGCCGGAAGGTACCAGTAATGCGATCACGTGCAATGGAAGCATGACCTTGGAATAAGTTTCTGCTAACAAGTCGTTGAAGGTAGACATGGGAGATGTTGTGGAATTTCCAGGGGGATTTGATGAAGGGGAGAAAAGTCAGAAGAGGCGGAAAAGTCGGAAAAGGCGGAAAGAAGGTCTTTTGTTTTGATTTTTGACAGGGTGTCCCAGAATTTCCTGGCTTTTTTTTTGACCTTTTTGTTCGGCCGTTTTCTGCCTTGGAAAATAATGGAGGTCTGCGCAGCATTACGCGTACGCGTTGTCAATGGGACGTGGTGCGGCCAGAGTTGCGATTTGAGTATGTGGCATCATTAAGTATGTGGCATCATTAAGTATTTAGTACTTATACTGGATAGTCAAATATTTACTATTTAGACATTTTGCCAAATAAATGTGATCAGTGATCAATTGTCGTCATATTAAAGCTATTAACATTATCACTAACGCTGGAAAGTTGGGTGTATGTGTATTGGTAGAATAAGAGACCAGTCCTAATCAACACGAGGCGGGCATGTTCATAATCGCGAGTATTAAGGCAGCTTTGTCTAAAGCTAAGATATTGTATTCAAATTTGTATGCATTTAGAAAGATCATAAATGGACCACTTCTGTGAATCACTTTCACTAACTTACACATGTATGGATACTTAAACACGAGAAAAAGTGAGTAGTATGTAACTAATTGACAATTCGTGTTTACAAAGAAATGGCCACCGCTGCTTTTGGCTTCTGTCTCCCTTGTCTCTGTAAATACTTTGGGTTGTACTTAAGAGGTTTGTGATGTGCTGGATGTATTGTTGGAAACTGTAAAAGTGGCTTTATGTTGACCAGTCTATCTTGTAGACGTTGTAACTTAAATTTTTGGAAGTAAGCGAAAGAAGATTAGAATCGGGCCCTCTTTCCAATCCATATGTTGTGTTTGACAATGATATCTGTAATTATAAGAAGCAGCGTTATAAGAGTCGAACCGGTCCCTTCCTATTGACTGGTTTTATTGGCATATTACAGACTGTATGTTTTAAAATATTATATTGATTTTAGTCCTGTCACATGGCCATCATGAATGTCACTTCTAAAGATGAACCAAGTTCAAAAAGTGGCTAACAACGATTTTGGTGGCCAGCAGAAGAGCCACCATTATAACCAGGTACTCAAGGACACATCGCGATGTATTGAGGTCACCGTGCTGTTTTGAACTGGCTGCATTGCATACCAAATACAAAATGGATAATAAAAAATATGCTTACTACCTTTTTGAAACACTCAAAAGAATATTTAGACTAAATTCAACCCCAAATAGGCCGATTGTAATGAAAAGTCGCCGGGGTCCAAATTGAAGACCTAAGCTGGTGTACGGGTTTATTCGCCCATACCGTGAGCAATCTCCTCTATATAAGGATACTTCCTGGTTGACCCGTTGCTTCTTCTTCAGATTACATCATCTCCGGAGAAATACCTGTACTTTTCGGCCTGGTATGAAATTGGTGAGGCTGAAAATGCTGATATGTTTTGCATCTTTGCCATTCATACCAGCTTCATATATGGAAATATCCACTTCACAGTATTCCTAGCATCAGAAAGAATTCGTGGTTTAAGAAGCACCATCGGATTCGATAACAATTCTACAGAAAACTGATGAGCTCTCTGGAATGAAGCCCGTGGGCACACACTGAAACTGGTCCTAGGCATACGTACTGAGATGCGAAATGTCAGAACCAGGTCTAGACAAGACATTTGTTTTTCAAGCTTGGATATCTTTTTGAAAAGAAGGAAAGCTTCGGTTTTTACAAGCAAGATATAGATTGTTCTAGCTCCAGGTTCGGTAAAAGGTACTTCCTCCATGGGTAAATCAACAATGTGGGTGTATCATTGTACTTAATACTTGCTTAGTCATTTACTCAAAAAGGGGAAAGGGCCGATAATATACAACATCTCACGGCGTACTCAGCATCATTAGAACCGTCAACAGGTACTAAGACAAGAGGAAACAATAGGTCTTTGAGTTAGGTGGATTAATATCGGCCTATTGAGAGCAGATGAATCCTAAGGTCCACCTCAATGGGCCAGAGTCATGAAATATTGTATCTCTAATTTATGATGTGAAAGTTACAAGCTTGGTTTTTCTTATTGGCATGCGTTATTTTACAACGCAACATTCTCTAACATAACCGTTGTCACAATGAAGCACGCATGATCTCAAGCATACCACAGACTGAGTATTACTCTGGCCTTGAGTATTCTTGAGCGATGGATACATTGATTTCGAACAGAACCTATATTTATGATACTTTTATTAAAGAGTTATTATTAGCAAAGAGTTATATTCAGTATTATTGGGTTCTCTCCTTCAAACTCCTAATGTTCTCTCCCTATGATCTGTAGTCTGCGTTGATGGAAACGTAGTCGTAAGACAAGTCACAAGTCCAGAACAGAGACAGCTGACCACCACCGGTGTTCAAGTCAATTTCGATCTCCAAGTCCTCGTGCTTCAAGATCTCCAGCGCACGCTCTTCATCCACATTCTCGGGCTCACCGTCAACAAGCAAGCGGAGGCGAGGAGACCCATCGGTAGGCACAAACGAAACACAGGTTCCCGTGGTGTTGACAGACTCCGCACCGACATCAGCGTATCCGATCGCACACAAGATTCTGCCCCAGTTGGCGTCATTACCAAACATAGCAGTTTTAAATAAAGACGAGTTGGCCACGGTCAGTGCCACGGTCTTGGCGTCCTTGTACAGCAAGGCATCCTTGACGTTGATTTTAATGAACTTTGTCGCACCCTCGCCATCACGCACAACTAACTGTGCAAGTTGCTGGGCGAAGTCAGTGATTTCTCTACGAAGCGTCAGGAAAGCCTCGGAAGATTCAGCCACACTGTCGATGACGGGGCCTCCAGCAGCACCATTCGCAATGGCAACAATTGTGTCATTGGTGGAGGTATCTCCGTCCACGGAAATCGAATTGAATGACCGGTCGGTCGCGTACTTCAAGATCTGCGACAAAGCTTTGGATGTGACCGGCGCATCAGTAGCAAAGAAGCCAAGAAGCGTGGCCATGTTGGGGCAGATCATACCAGCACCCTTAGCGAGACCCGCCAATGTATAGGTGTGGCCACCAATGTCAAACTGTTTGCTCACCAACTTTGGAAAAGTGTCGGTGGTGCAGATGGCGGTGGCACATGCAAGCCAATGTTGGTGGGTATCGCCCAAACCGTCGGCGGCTAATGGAGGGATTCCCGACAAAATGTTGTCGATGGGCAAGTTGTTTCCAATGACACCCGTCAGCATCACGAGCGAAGAGCTCCCCTTATTGCCAAATGTCTTGTTGGTGATGTCAACCATTGCCCGTGCATCCTTCATACCTTGTGTTCCCGTAACTGCATTGGCATTTCCCGAGTTCACCACTATGGAGTTAATGAGCTGGGTCTCCTTGAGAATCTGTGCCGATACCTGGACTGGGGCGGCTTTGAACTTGTTTTTGGTGAAAACAGCGGCAGCCACAGCATCAGATTTGGACGTGTTGTGGAGTAAGGCCAAGTCAAGAGACGTGCCGTTTTTCTTGACTCCACAATGAGCACCACCGACAACAAAGCCTTTGGGGTAAACACCCAGTTTTGGTACAAACCTCTCGGCTTTAGATATAGTATTTAATAAGTGCGGGCTAACTTTCATCTTATCAAAGGTGTATGAAGAAAAAGGACGCCAAAGGAAAATATGGGAGGAAGATTTTCTGTGCCGATAAAGGCTTTGTCACGTGATGGCGAGCGACGGCTCCAAGTCTGCGACAGAGATAGCGGACCGCGCCTAACCGGATTGGGAAAGCGCGCGACGGTTCAGTCTTCAGATCTTTTAATTCTCTGGATGCATGGAGTGTACCATGGCAGGCTTCAGTGGGGTGGTTTCCGTGGGGGAAGGAATTGACGATCATTTTCCTTGCAATCTATGTAAGTGATATTTATCAAAAGGGAAGAGGACGCAGGGAAAAAATGACCATTCATATCTAAACCAGTGATGGGCTTATAATCATTACTCCCGATGTTACTCCCGCGACACATTTTTAAGGATGGAGAGTAATGCAAACTTTGAAATGAATAATGACTCATTAGTATACCTAGAATAACAGTGAAGCAAGTATACAGTATAGTCTTAACAGGTCGTGGATTGGATATTTTGAGGTCTACCAGGGCTTTAAAAGCTGAATAATGGATTATTTTTGAGGCATAGTCAATTATTTTTTTATCATAGACGCGACATGACTAGACCGTTTCAAATATATATTTTCCTTGGCCTATTCGATATGATGCAGACCATGGCCATTTTCTTTTTCATCGTCTTTTCTCTTTGATTTACATATGAGGCAAAGGTGGGAATAAACTTAGAAAGAGTAGAAGCAAAGATTACTGGAAGTTAATCTTGATTTTCAGTGTAAGTTTTAATGAATTTCTTGAGAAATGTTTCAATCCTACACTCCACATATGTAAGTGACAGATCAGTGGAGATAAGTTATTTAGGTCCATTCAGGAGTTTCGTTCCCTATAGAATTATTGGTGTGACTTTTTTTAATTTTAGACAAAATCTGAAAACAAATTAGTGTTCTTAACCTCATCATTCGGTGATTGTCAGATATAAGTGAATAGATCTTCAAATTGTAAGAAGAAGACGAAAGAAACAGGTAAGAAGAGAGTTTGAAGATAGTGTTCCTGTCGCTTGATTGAGGATTGAATGAAGATTGTTTGAAGAGTGAACCTTATTAAGTAAGAAAGTAGTTAAAATAAGTGGTACTGTAATGCACCTCTACGTAGTACGTGGCAATTTGCCGTACTTAGTCGCACGCCTTGATCCTGAACGTTCCATTTTGACCACATGTGCTACTCTCATCTACTTCAGAACCTTGTTACCTTGCTCTTCGGTTTAGGCTGTATCTGACCGATCCTGTGATACTCTGATCCATTTTAGGTTATCATCTCTAAACCTCGCAGGACGCACGGTCACTGAAGTATGCGAGTATCCCTTTGACTGTTCCGCTTTAGGCAATAATGCCCCAGTCGCCAACGTCCCAGGTTCTTCTACTCTCTAGTCTCTTACAGAATTCCCAGTCGCCTTCTTCGAAGGCTTATTCCGGGAAAATATGAATAGGCGCTCTTTCCACTAGGAAAAGAGCTTTTCAGATCATCATTGAATACATTGAATATGCAACTGGAACCTAATACGTTTTTCATCATTAGATGTGGAAATACCGGGGTTTATATATGCCCACTTCCGGAAACGGTGAGACGTGGTTACTGTTTCGGGCCGAAGTGAAACTTAATTACTTGTTTCGGCGGATTCGGTGCAACGTGATGTTATTCAGAAGATAAACCCAAGCAAGTACACAAACATTAGGTTCGAATTGCTGATAAAAAGGGTTCTTGAAAGTGACATCGTCTTTGGTGAGCAATTACTCATTACTCGGCTCCTTACTCTTTCCTTAATTACTTCTATCTATTAGATTCCAGTTGCATATTCAATGTATTCAATACCTAGGGAAAGAGCACCTATTTATATTGTTCCTGAATAAGCCTTCAAAGAAGGCGACTATGACTTCTGTAAGAGACTAGATATTAGATGAACCTGAGACGTTGATGATTGAGGCATTCTTTTCTAAACTCGAAGGAGTCAAAGTAGTACTGGCATACGTAATGGAAAGGCATCCTGTAAGGTTGGAGAAGATAACCTAAATTGGGTCAGTGGAGTCCTAAAGTAGGTCAGAGTACTACACCACCGGAAAGATCGAGTGTGATAATCCCCTGAAGCAGACAAGCAAGATCCTGAAGAAGATGAGCGATGTCCGAAAAGAGATGTGCAAGTCCTGAAGGAGAATAGAGTAGTACACATTGGAAATATGGGACGTTTCAGGTTCAAGACTTCCAAGTACGGCAATCTGCCAAGTACTGATTAGAGGTGCATTACACCATCACTGTTTTAAATATAAGTTCTTGGGACCCACAAGCAACCACCACTCCTAGTACTTTCACTTCGTGCCCATGAGGAGTGTTTCAGTCTCCCAAAACGTTAATTACTTACACTGAAAAGTTTCTTGGCATGGAAAATGGGGTCCAAATTTTTGTGCTTGGTTTTTCCTGTATTAAGAACTTGGACATGCTCGGATTTAATTTATTCGGCTAGACTATGATTAAGTTCTTTATCTGAGAGAATAGCTATTCCGAAGGATAGATATCGCAATAATCGGTAAGAGAACCTTTAAACAGCAAATTCTCTACTATTATAAACGTTTCCCATTCTGTTCATCTTTTTTCGTGGAAAAAGGCATTCTATGCAAAAGTGAATAGTTAAAGAATGTGCCTCAAATAGTTGTATTTTCTTTTCACCCATTACAGTTGATGATGTCCGATCTGGAACTTTAGAACCTCATGAATTCATATGTAGTCATGGTTCAATACCTATTATCTTTAAAGTAGCTTGATTTCCTGAGTGCTCTTCCTAGCCAGGGTACAATATAAGAAGTTTTGAAAAACTTGCTCTTCAATGTTTACCCCTATCCAACCTAGTTATACAGCATTTTTCGTCGTCTAGAAATACGAATTATCAAAATGATCTCGTAAAAGGTGAAATATTGAGGACGGCATCAAGAACATTGATTCATATCGAGGTATAAATCCAAGTATAAATTATAACACCATTTTCTTTCATTGAACTTTTAGAACGTTCAAGTTTTGAGTTTCCTCTTTCGTAGAATCTCGGAGATATTAATATACTCAAGTTGTATCTGTTTGGTGAATCAATAATTTTAAAAATAACTCTCCATGGAATACTTCCGACCATTTGTCTACAATAATGGAAAGATAGACATTATGATAAGCTAGATTGGAGAATATCTGCACCACTTATTCTTGGTTTTTCTTGAGAAGAATCTAAAAGTAATAAAGCAAGGACATGCTCCACAAGAAAGCCGACAACATCATACTTGATATCATCTTTGAAAAAATCCGTCTGCTTATAACCATGTAATAATAAATTCTGTTTTGAAGACTGAAGTTTCCCTTTAAATTAGAAGTCCCACCGTTTGAAGTAAGAAAATCAACATTTGTTTTGGATTCTTCTTCGTTCTCTGGTAGCCCAGCAGCTAACTGACTCTTCTCCATAAAGCCTCCCGAATCTTCTGGTATTACATCTAGTGGTTACCCATTTGAGGTGATAACCACAGGACTAAAACTAGGGCAGAACCATATGGTGGTAGTATTCTTGCTCAATGCTATTGATCGCAGCTAGTGGACTTGGTTTCTACCCACTTGCTTCCCTGATGTTTTCCTTCTTTATAAAACGCTTCTTTGGTTTCGGTTCCCTAACAAGAGAGCTTTTAATCCAAAAAAAGAGAAACTCTTGAGTTGAAACTATGAAGCTTTTCCCACACGAAGTCATAAACTTGGTTAGAATAATCATACTATACGATATTTCCGTATGTTACAGCGAGTATAGGATGTCCCAATATTAGGTAGAAGGAATTGTTGCAATCTTCAAAATATACATTTTAATATTCCAAATGATGTAATTCTTTAATATTATATCTAAGACATTGATTTATTACCCATTCAGTTACAAGCTAATGTTATTACGTTGGATCTCTATTGCTAAACATTGCGCGTGCTTACCATAAGTTGTATCACACCATAAAACATGTGACAGCATAATTTACACATCCAACCAAGATAAGTAAATAGTCAGAATCCAGTTTGTTTCTTATCAAAACTCGGTAAATTTTATGAAGTAAAAATTCATAAAAATAATCATTGGGTATTTTTATTTTAACTGCCAAGGTCGGCTAGTTAGCAAGGATTATTAAACCCTTGTGAATTCATTTATTACAAAATTTGCCTAATTAAATCATAAAACCGTCTTTACTCTCCCTGAATGGCGTTGAAACAAATATCCAGCACAAGAATTTCACCAAACCAATATAATCTAAATTTAAGTTCAAATGGAAGCAAATATAAAAAAAATAGTTCCCCACACCCACACCCGTTATGGAAACCAAGGGAAATTCGCAGCTTGGGTCTCGCTACAAAATTTTTCGTCTTCGCACACTACCTGAAGATGTTCAATCTAAACTATTATAGAAGGTGTTCTTTTGAAAACTTGCAACCAAAAATCTCTGCAAACTCCCCAAACCACACCACTGAAAGCAAATATGACTAAAGGTCCACTTAAAGAGTACTTGAAGGGATTGCCTGGACACAAGATCTTGAGGCAGGTGGCCAGGTTGAACCTCATTTCTGGAGACCTGAATACGGCATTCAAGCTTCCATCAAACGTGAAAAAACTCGAGGTTTTGATCATGGTGAAAGCAGTGAACCGTAGATTGGTTGGGTTGAACCAATTTTGGAAGTGGAACTTGCCCACGTTGAGATTCCACAACGATAATGTCGACTTTGTCGTGACCCGCATCAAGCCGGAAGTCAAAGAGGAATACCCCCGGGTGCCCTGCGCTGTTTTCATCCACAATAAGTCGGGCGACATCACGAGAATCGAATGTAACGAAAGATCCAGCTCATGGATCCTTAAGAAAATCGTGGAAGCTACCGGAGCACAACCTGTTCCTAAAGAAGAGATTCCTCACATTCCTCTTCCAAAAGTCAGATTACAATGATCGACGGTTTTTCTATTGCTGCACTGGACGTTAGTGTGCTACAAAAAAAAATTAGTAAATTGAGTCCTTCGATTTGCTTGTATATAGTTTCCGGGGGAAACTTCCCGGTTCTTTAAGTTTGAACATTCTAGTTTGAGATTTCTAGTCTGAGTTAGAATATTAATAAATATCAATGCATTTGTTTCATGAGGTGGCATATGGATGGCCGCACACCTTGCTAGTATTTCTATGATGCCAAAAATTGTAATAATGCGTCCCTACCCTTGATCTGTATGAGATTGCGTATCTTTTGGAGCTCATACACCTCCGAAGGTGCGAGCAGATTGTCGCTCGACTCTGGAGGGATCACTTCCTTGTTTAAAGGTTGGGTCGCATCTTTTGTTGTTTTCTTTGAAGCTGCTCCGTTTTGCTTCGGTTCATTCTCCACAGAATGTTCGATCATCACCACACCTTCTTCCTTCGTGGCGACCTCTTCTTTGGCCTCTTCTTGCCTATGGTCATGAATATCGAGGAGAGCTCGTGCGGCCTCCGTATCTTTGGTCCTTTCCATCTGAATCTTCTCATCGTAGTTATTTATATCCCGAAGAATGGCACTCTTTGTGTTTCTGTTTTTTTGTACGAAATCGAGAACCACCTGTTGTTCCGGTACACGATAGATAAACGGCTTTTGATCGGGATCATCGGCATTTGTCATCAAGAGCAACTTTGCCAGTTTTTCCGAGCTCTTTGCCACAATCCGATCTCGGAGCGCAAAGTTTTGAAGGTAGTCGGGGGTCACATTATGTCCTGATTCGGTATCATCGTCGGAGCCAGGATTGGTGTCAAGCTCGTTTATGCATTTTTCTACGGCTTCCGTATCATTCAGAATAAAACTTCTTTCTTGAAAGCGCTGATAATCCTGTAGCATCAGATTCGAATTGTCCGTGAGGTAGGGTTGGTCGTTGTATTTGATGAGATAGTTGTTCGCCTGATTAAAGCGAAGAAAGTTGTTGTGGGCTGCGGCATCAATCACTAACGCGTCTTTGAAGCTACGACGCTCCAGCCAGAACGACGGCAAAAGAGATTCCACGTGGTTGGGACAACGCCATTTCTGGCCACGGGTTTTTGCCAGGCACATGGGTTCGGGCAAACAATCCAAGTGCCATTGGAGAGGACAATAGTCACAGAATGTAAGGGTGCGCCGGTGAAGACCAGAAAGTCCACACTTGTGGCATAAGTACGGGTTACCGTCCTTGTCGTATAGGTCGTCAATATCGAGACTTTCGTCCTTGTTGAAGCCAGGGATCTGGGCGCCGTTGGCTTTGGTGTACGAAATCTCAGGCTTTACCAGCGAATCATGGTAGGCGTGATCATCACCAGTGGATACACCGATAAATGTGGAATCACGTAGGCGTTTGGGCAAGCGGAATTCAGTGGGGATACGGCCGTATATCGAGTTGACCAAGGGGCCAAACATACCCAAGTCATTCCACACTTGGCGAGGAGAGAGCCCAAGACGGGCCATGCATTCTACACAGTTCCAGTTATCTTCGGGGACGTCCCTGAGTGGAGGGTCACAGCAAAGAAGATGGAAGGAACGTGGGCATGAATCGCAGCAGATAAATACTCCGGTTCCGCCGCATGTCGAGCAGAAGTCGTCATTATCGTTGGCGTCTGAGGGCTGCTCTGGAGGCGCAGATACGGGGGTCCCAAGGAGAGCGTGGGACCGCTTTGGAGAGATGATTTTGATGCGTTTGACCGAAAAAGATCCAGGACTTCCTTGAGTTCGACTGCTCGATTTTGGTGTTGGGGGAATATTGATGGTGGTGGTTGTTGAGAGGTTGGCGGATGACAGCCTGCCGCGTTTTTTAGGGGGTACATGCTCCTTGACGTCGGCCCGGATTCCAGAAACACCTGTCAATGATTCCAGTTTTACGGTTTGCAAGTTTCTTTGATATTTGGCCTCTCTCTCCTGGAGAGTAGCCTCGCTGGGAGCTTCTGTAGAAGCACGCGTAGATGCCAGTCTCCATTTACGTCCGCGGCCGCCGCCAGCAGTGCCACGTTTTGATTTTTGCGGCGGCAAAGTTTCTAGTGTGTGTCCCGAGAAGCCCGGCTTCGAAGGCGCCAACTCGGGCTCTACAAACGTGAGCGATCCGTCTTTTGACGGCAAAACAACCGACGGAAACCCGGAAACAGGCTCCAACTTCGGGATTGGCTTAATGAATGGCGTGTTTTTGGCCTCGCATGCTGACCGACACTTTTCAGTGATGGCAGGGCTACTCTGGAGCGAAAGAATAAGACTGGGCTTCTTTGCCCGCGGCTTGTAACTTCGTTTCGGGGTATCGTCATTGATGGTATTCCTTCCGCGGTTTGGTTTTTCTGTATCAGCGGTTTTTTTAGCAGGCTGTTTTTTCTCGGGGGTCAGCACCACCTTTGGTGATTTCAGCCGGCTCTTAGGCTTGGCTGTGTTTCTTTTTGGGCCCATATTCCTGGTGTGAAGGCGATCTGGAAAGTCTGCAATCTCGGTTTCCAATCTCGGTTTTTCAGTAAAGCAGCGAGGGTGATTTTCAAGCAAAAAAAAAAAAAAAAAAAAGAAAACAGAAGTTTAAAAAAATTGACGAATATTAAAACAAGGTGTGTCCACGAAGAAGGAGAAAAGTTCCAATTTAAGATACGTCAATTGCTAAAGGAAATAACCAGTTGAAACCAAGCCAAGCTAATTTAAATGGTGGTGCTCGATTCTAGACAATAGGAAGTCAATCAAAAAAAAAAAGACCGATCCAAAACAGTGCAAACAACTGCGTAGTGAGAAAATTGTCACCTTACCGTGAACCAGTGTCAGTGATGCACAAACGAGCGTACATGCTCCGTACGTACGCATTCCGTACCGCCCGTACGCCAGCGACTTGCGTACCCGTACCCGTACCCAAATGGGGGGCCCGTACCCGTACCCGTACAATATTTACTATTCACAAGAGAAAATGTCATAAAATGTTGAATCGCTCAAAGCCATAGCTATAAAAAAAGAGGATTTAA
>JAJMAK010000278.1:0-22283 GCA_030572615.1 Metschnikowia lachancei | reverse complement strand
ATCCGAAGATACTCTCAAACCTTCTGCTAGAATGTGTCATACCTTAACGGACTTAAAAAACGAACACATTCTCTTGATTGGTGGACGCACCAGACCAGGTGTTGAACTCAGTGATGTATGGGCGTATAGTGAAAAGGCTCGTTCGTGGAAACACGTTGGAGATATTGGTGAAGGTATGGCCAGACACTCAGCTATAAATTATGGAGAGAACCGAGTTCTTGTATTTTCCAATGGTAAGTTCAAAATGGTCACTTACTCTGATGACCAGTTTAATGTTGTCGATTACACAACTACCGGACCAGTACCAAACCTTAAGAGCTGTTCCCTCGCGTACAATTCTGCTAATGACACCTTTTTCCTTGTGGGGGGAATGCTTGAGGAATTCGGTCCCACCATTAATGATGTTTTGTATCTGTTTACGGTCCATGAAACACATGTTACTTTACACGATTGTTACAGCCATCCTCGTTTTGCCAGAATAGGGTGTCTTTCAAAGATTGTTGGAGAACAGTTATACATCATTGGTGGAGCTGGAAATTTACCGCAAAACCAAGAATCTACAATCCTCAGGTACGATCTTCTATCCAAGACTTTCCAGGGTATGCGGATTCCGGACGCTGTATGGAAAACTTATCCAGTGTTAATCGGCAGTCAAATGTCAGGAAATTACATTGTGGGCGGTGGAGCAGTCTGCTACTCATTCGGAAGCTGCTACAACAATAGCTATCTTCTCGAATTTCCTGAATGCAACGCTTAGATGAGTTCCTTGTGCGATATTGTGACTTCATTCCGGTAACTGCTGTTTTGCGGGAACTAAAGCAATGAGAAAATTTATAGAACATCATTTGTAATATATTAGTTTTGAGTGGTAGGATACTAAAGAGACCACTGTCTTGAAAATGGAATCCATCATAAGCGGTAATCAGCCATCAAGAACCCCGACTTTCGGGAGGGTATTTAGTAACATTGTATTAGTCCCAGAGACTTGATACAGTGAAATCTTTTTTTGTCTAGTTTCATCTGGTTGAAACTAGAATTGGATATTGCACAATCATTCTTCTTATATATTTACTCACTGATATAATGAATTGTTTTGAAAATTCTCGTGCATTTGAATCTAAGAAATGGATACAGCCAAAGTAGCCAAAGCTAAAAAACAATCACATCAATTTAAGGAGATGTTAAGTCACCTTCATTTGCAAAATTACCACATACTGATTCCTCATACTCCTGAGCTAACTTTAAAAGTACAGACCTTTAAAATAATTCAAAACTCGAACCTCTGTGATGATAGACTGTGCTTCTTCTTTTAAAGGAAGCTGATTATATTACACCTGCGCAATCCAAACCTGGCATTATCAGAAAAATAGCAAGACAAATAAATATACAAAATTCGGATACAGGTACCCAAAAGTTTCTTAAATATTTAGTACCAATAAACAATAGAGTCTCAGACCATAAAAATTGTTCTCCTCATCTCAATTTTGCTTTTCTATAATTGCCTAAAGTTCCCTTGAACTAGATAAATATCCCTGGTGGATGTGAAATTCGTGAGGCTAAGCCAAAAAGCCTCTTTTAATTATTCATTCTTTTAATTATTCGTTCTTTCTAAATATATACCGTTACCTTCATTGTGATCAGAAAGTACAAGCCAACGACCAAACAAGATGACCCTTCTGATATAATTATCAGACTAATCGACAAACCAAACATTTCCCTCCGCATCTGGGGTCTGGAGCGAAATCAGCAGCATTGTTCCATAACTTGTGGGGGTTAAATCGTGAAAACATTGACAAGCTTATGTCCGAGGAAAGTTGGCCCCATCACTGTTTTAATTCCTCTTGAATTATTCCCATCACTTCGATATGTCAATGATTATGACTCAAAATTTAGTATCTCAAACTTCTAATGGATCCCTGTCAACGCTATTGAAATGATTGAATCGCCCTCCACAATGTACTTATTGATTGAACAAAACAATGGGGACCGTTCTGCTGCGACGGTATCACCCAAAATGAGTGATTCCCCAGTCCACCCACTTGAACCATTGTTTTGACCCCAGGCACTCATTTCAATTGCCTGCACCCTCCTCCCTGACTGAAAATGGAGCCCAAAAGTAGTTTTATTTTATCCCCAGGTAAGCATTCATATAAATAACTGCACGTTCTCATGAGTTCGATTTCTTTTTAAACTTTCTTGTGGTTTAGTATTCACCTCTCTTATTGGAAATATAGCCCCAAACAACCATGAGGTGGTTCGTTCCATTCTTCGCTTCCCTTATTGCTAGCCTCGTGACAGCTGAGACACACACATGGCATTTCAGTACTGGCTGGGTAAATGCCAACCCTGATGGAAATTTTGAACGCCCGGTAATGACCTTGAATGGGACCTGGCCTTTGCCGATTTTGAGGGTGAAGACAGGCGATACGGTTAACTTTTACTTGACTAATGGTTTTGACGACAGAAACACTTCCATGCACTTCCATGGTATGTTCCAAAACGGGTCCTCGTCCATGGATGGCGCAGAAATGGTCACACAGTGTCCCATCAGTCCTGGCGATACCATGTTGTATAACTTTACCGTGGGTCACCAAGTAGGGACTTACTGGTACCACTCTCATACTACGGGTCAGTACGGTGATGGGATAAGAGGGGTTTTCATCATTGAGGAGCGGCATCCTGAGGATTACCCGTTTTTCTTCGATGAAGAAGTTGTGCTTCCAATTGGTGATTGGTACCATTCGAATGCTGACACTTTGATCCCTAATTTCATGAGCCCCCAAAACCCTTCAGGTGCGGAACCCATCCCAAAGAACCTTTTGTTCAATGACACCCGAAACAATTCCTGGGTCGTGGAGCCAGCCAAAACGTACCTCATGAGAATCGTCAATGTTGGTGGTTTTGTTTCGCAGTACTTGTACATGGAAGAGCACGAGTTCACCGTCGTGGCTGTTGATGGTATATACGTCGAACCAACCACGACTGGTATGCTTTACATCACTGTTGCTCAACGTTACGACGTTTTGGTCACCACTAAGAATGATACCAGCAAGAACTACGCTTTCATGAGCAAATTCGACGACACTATGTTGGATGATATCCCTGGCGACTTGGTCTTGAACTCGACCAATTACATAGTCTACAATGAGTCTGCTTTGGTACCTGACGAATACACGGTTCTTTCTCTTGGGGGATTCTTAGATGACATGTCGTTAGTTCCAAGCAGTGGCGAGAAACTCTTGGATGACTCTGATGTTTTAATAACCCTTGACATGACCATGGATAATTTGGTTGATGGAATCAACTATGCGTTTTTCAACAACGTGACTTACATCACACCCAAGGTTCCTATTCTTGCCACGGCCATGAGTGGCGGCGAATTCGCCAAAAACACCAACATCTACGGTAATGTCAACGCTTTTGTCTTGAAGAAAGGTGACATTGTCGATATAGTCGTCAACAACAAAGATCCTGGTAAACATCCTTTCCACTTGCATGGACATGTATTCCAGGTCATTGCTAGAGGAGATGGTATTGATGAGGACTTAGCGCCAGTATCTTACAACCCACATGACCACGTACAATTCCCAGAGCGTCCTTTGGTCAGAGACACGGTTTATGTGAATGCTCAATCTTACGTTGTATTGAGATTCAAGGCGGACAACCCAGGAGTATGGCTCTTCCACTGCCACATTGAATGGCACTTGAAACAAGGCTTAGTGGCCACGTTCATCGAAGCTCCAAATGAGCTCCAGCAAAGCCAGAAGTTCACTGAAGGCTGGAAGTCTGTATGCTCCAATAGCGGTGTTGCCATGAGAGGAAATGCGGCTGGAAATGCTGATTTGATGGATTTAACTGGTGCCAATGTGCAACAAAAGCCGTTGCTTCATTAAATGCTTGTTGCATGTGTGTGAGGACTACCTTTTGAAGAGGATAGTCGAGAATCTTAGGGTATCATTCAATTTGATTCATTGGCCACTTTCGAACACTAGTAGCGTACTATCAGATACACTTATAAGAAGAAAAAAGCCCTTTTAAATAACCCAAGAGAGTTCACATCTTTGTTCTGGTCTATATCTGCGACGTGTGTTCAAATCCTGCAACATTATCTCGCACCCATCCGTTTACTGTCAGATCTCGCGCACTACTCAAGGTGGTGATTAAAGTCAAAATTTAACAAGGCTATTTTTGGTTTCAGACCAAGAAAGAAAGTTTAGGTGACCCCAATGATTCTCCACACTTGCCAATTATCCCCTTTTATTGGTACACGATTTCTTGGCTGGATTTATTGCTTCGAACAGAAATACTAAAACTGAAACATATTCAGGAACGTGTCTTAGTGCCAAACTAAATGGACGAACTAGAACAATAAAGGGCAGTCTCCGAATTCACGCAATACTAATATGGAAACTACAACGTGCATGACATACGCGGTAATCATTTTTCTTATCTCTTTTTTAATTTCTCCGTGGGTTGCTCTGCACCAGCAACCGGCTTTGGTTCTCACCCGCATTATCGTGCTTCCGGGAAAGCTTGCCGCAAGGGTTGGGGCTGCAAAATTAAACTTTAAATTGTGCGCAAGGAATGAAACTTCATCCCCAACTACTGTAAATAGTCTAATTGTAGATGACCAGCAGGGGGAAAAAGATGTAAGACAATTACTATATTCTAAATTCAAGGGTCTTTTTTCACAAACAAACAAAAAATTCGTCCTATCTTTGTCAGCCTTTCCCGTTGATGTATTATCATGTCTGATGTCAGATATATATTCGAAGTGGTGTGTGGTCATTTTGCTGCTATGTGAGACATTCGCACGCTTTCCCCTCAGCCATGCGGGATGTGTGTGGTAGTTACCGTGCTCTGAAGAAAAAAGTATCTAAGAAACTGGGGAACAGAAGAAACCACCCAAAAAAAATTGAAGGTGGGAAAACGGGAAAAAAGTGGCAATAAAAAGAAAACGGAGCGCGTAGCTTACCACGCGATTATGTTGTAAAACCTTCCCCTCCTCTGTCATCCCTGAATTGTTTTTGACTTTTCTATAATGTGACCTCGAGTTCCGACTTCGGTACAATTTTCATTGTCTTGTCAAAAAGTGGTTTGATTCACTGTGCTGGGGCGCATGAACGGGTACTTTCCTGCCGATTTACTCATGCATCAGCTTCTATGCAATTTGGGTGTGTCTATCGACCCACACATATGTCTGAGTTTCTTACTTGGTGGGGCCCGATTGTTTATTTGCTTCATTTACCTGAAATGACGCTTTTCTTTTCCTGTTCCCCTTTCTCTTTTTTTCTTTCCTTCTCTCATTGTTGTCTCTGCTTGTTTCACCCCTAAAACTTACCTAAAGTTTATTTTCCAGGCCTTCTTCGGTCTTTGTCTCCGCTACTATCCGAACTATCCTACGGTGACTGATCAATATCACCTGACTTTTGGCTCAACGTTTTCTTCAATTCTACTTTTTTTTTTCTTTTTTTTTTTGGTTGTTTCTCCTTGGAATTCTTCCTTCCGTGTCTTTTGTTTTCCTGATTCTCTTCTCAGTCGAGTGTTGCATTTATTTGTTGTACCTTTATTCATTAATATATTTAGCTGGTTATTTGGAGTTCATTTACTTCTGTCAGGGTCACCTAAATCACTCCTTCCCTAAAAGACTACAATAACATTCATCATGTGTCAATTGGATGACAAACATTTAATTGAGGGCCAAACGCCAACCTGGAAGCAACAAAATCCAAGCAAACAACTAAATACGGAGCGTGATAAGCCCCGTACGTGTGGGACCCCTAGTGGCCCCAGTGATTCTCATCAACAGGAACGCTTATCGGTAATTTCTTATGGTTCAGAGCCTACCCTCGAAAGATCCTCACTCTCAATCAGGATCATGCATAAACCTCCTAGGGCGCAGAATGAGTTAGAGAAAGCCACCAACCCTACCAGAAGAAATTCTCTCACCAACTCTATTGTTCCACAGGATCCACAATATGATTCTATTTCACCAACAGACCATCCACCCTCTCAAGATACATCTGGGTGTGCTTCCCCATTAAATCGTACGCCTTCTGTGAGCCCAACAGGATTCAATCTTGTGAGAAAGAAGTCGGGCGAGGTAGTTAAGCCACTTTTGAAAGATAGAGCTTCTTCCTTTAGCATAAGATCACGGTCACTTCCGTCTACACCAACATATAAACAAGTTCATTTTGGTGGCGATAATGACGTGCGATATTTTAAAACGAAAGACCGACCCACTGCAATCCTGGCTCAGAGCTCGCCAAAACCAGGCGAGGATGACGATGAAGATGAAGAAGCAGAAATCCCCAGCATTGAGTCTGATTTGCAAGCAGACCACCACATGCGGTCCTTGCTTGACCCAAATCGGAAGAGCTATTTCGATTATTACGATGAAGAGCTCAACTCTCATATAGACCAGAAAGAAGACATCGCAAGTCACACAAGACAACCCACAAAACTGCCTTCTGCAGAAGACTGGCAACTTGCACTTATGAACTTTCCGAAAAATGCACAGACAAACATTGAAAGCGGCAAGCCAGTGTTTTTAGAAAATATCTTTCTCTCGGCTGATACGCGATATCTCTTGGGGCGAATCGCAGTGCTCAATTTGGCGTACCAAAAGTGGGTAAATATTCGCTATTCCCTCGACAATTGGTGCACTATTGTCGAAATCCAGGCAACTTACATTCCCGACTGTCCCTCTTTACTTAGGACTCACAACTATGACCGGTTTATGTTCAAAATTCCATTGGATCTGCTTCTCAATGGATTTTACTCAAGTGTCGATCCGCTTTCCGCTTCTCGTTCAGAATTGTCCTCGGAATTGTGTGTGAAATATGTGGTCAACGGGCAGGAAATATGGGACAACAATCAGGGGGACAATTACCGTTTCAACTTGAAAAAACAACCTAATTTGGAACTTCCGCTGGCTGAGTTGCCCAATGCTGCGCGTACAAAGCAAGAGGTCCATAAAAAGCGACCCAAGTACTCATCATCTTATCTCAAGAAAATCAAGTCGGACTCGGCTCTATCGCAAACTATGGGGACTATATCTCTTGGTGACTCTTCGGATTTATCGCCCAAACCGACAGAGCCCCCTTCTCCGGTCAAAGTTCCTGAGAAGAGCAAAGAGAGTGGTGTGTCTTCTTCGTGCAATGATTTCGAGAATAACCAATATTATCTCTCTTCGCCGCTTTTCTCAAGTATCGCCAAGACCGAAAAAGAATCCGATCTTCAAAAACGCATACCCAAGGACTTGGGTGAAGAAAAGGAGCTGGGCCGGACCTTGTCTTCATTTCCAAATTCCCATATTACCGATACCAACGCTACTAATTCAACAACCAGAAATGCCTCACGTAAATTTCAGCCAGAGACTGATACATTGACTCTCTCTCCGATGACAAGAAATATACACGAGCCCATGTCTTATAAGGATTTCTTGGACTCGTATTGTTTTTTTAATTCAAATTTCAATGATAATAGCTCCAAAACAACTCTAGTCATGAGTGATAATCCTTCGGCCATCTACGATAGTCGGGCTACAACTTCGAGCCCAAGCACACAGCCGATTTACACTGTTTCGTCCTTCTTGAGCTGATATTTGATCGCAACATAGTATCCGAGCTTTAGTATAGCAACCGCTTTTCATAAAATATGGAAACATAATAAAAATATAATTTTAAATAAATTCGATCCTTTCGTGATCTGTGAAATGAAGTATGCAATAATTAAATGAGTAAAGTTTGGCTTGCCTCTGCATCAAAGCCTTCCCCCCTTTTTCTTCACGCAAAGGGGAGTTTTCATGGTTCTTCAAAATTGTACATTTTGATTTTACCACTATCCAATCCGGCCACAAACCGATTACTGGACAACGCAACACTGATTACGCTGCTATCATTTCCAAATGTGTGTAAACACTTACCATTCTGTAAATCCCACACCTTAATCAACTTGTCATGTGCACCACTAACGATTCTGAAAGTATCAGCACTAATTGACCAAACGCCTTCAATATGACCAAACTGTGTTCTAATGCATTTACCTGTTTTCACGTCCCAAAGCTTGATGGTATTATCAAGCGATGAAGTGATCAAATGAGTTGGGAAGTTGGAGTTTTTGAAGAGCTCTGCATTTTGCTGTTCAGGGTTTGGTACCTCAGACTGTAGAGTTGCTCCAGTTTGATGTTGCTGCCGTTGCTGTTCGTATTCATGCTGTTGTTGGGTGAGATGATGGTCCAGCGCGTCACTTTCCATTTTGTCCGTCACCAAATCATCGAACTTGTAGACAAATGGTATCACAGTTTCAATTTGCCCAACGTGACCTTTGCTGCCAACACCACCAAAAATACGTATGCACAGGTTTGTGTTCAAGTCCCACATTCGCACGGTAGTATCATCAGAAGCACTGAACACGGTGTTTGATGCTTCATGATATTTGACAGAATTGACGGACTCGGTATGGCCCCTTAACGTGTAACACGTTCTAGAGTGCACATGCCAGACCTTAACTGTCTTATCAGCAGATCCTGATACAATTGTGCGGTTTGAAGCGTCGACACTGCACACGGTGTCCTCGTGGCCCCTGTAGGTAGAGATGCACTCGCCAGTACGATAATTCCACACTTTAATTGTAGAATCGTAGCCGCCTGTGATCAATTTGTGAGAGTCAAACGAGAGGGAACGCACGCCTTTCAGGTGTCCCAGAAGTGTTTTCATACATTCACCCGAATCGATATTCCATATACGAACAGTCGAGTCATACAGGCCCAGTATGAGCCACTTAGTGTTGAACTGAAGACAGGTAATTCCATCCGTATGGCCATTGAACTCAGTGAGCGTGAAATTGCCTTTTCGCCAGTTTTTCTCAAGCTGGTATCTTTCACTATAAACGCTTTTCCAGGGTCTTTTCTTGACCTTTGTGGCCGCCTCTCCCTTCTGTCGTTTTGCGTCCGCCTCCGAACCTTCGAGGCTTTCTCGTGCTCTTCTCATATGCATAAGTGGAAGGCCCCAACCACAGTTGGGACACTTACGGTCAATATGCTGCTCACACATATGATGCCACACCCTATCGTCATCGGCCAACTCTTTCCAACGGCGGGAAACTTGAGCAGCATCACATAGAGATTTACAATCGAGATAGCAGAGAATTTTGAGGGAGATTTCTACGGGTAAAGTGGCAATAAAGTCAATCCGAATGAGCTGGTTGATCTCTTGCGCGATCGTCAGAAGCTGGGGGAAACAGCATTGGGTCAAGAGTCCCTGGAGTATAAGTGCCCGTTGTGCATGGGGCGCGGCGGAGAATATCAGCCATACATGGCTAATGGCCTCACGGTCTCCTGGAGGCATAACCTCGAGAGATTTCTGGATTTTCTTCATTTTCGCAGCATCTGCTTGCTTGTTGCACACAATGTCGGGGTTATGTCTGTAACAGTAGCGGTGGATATTATCCTTGGGAATATTTGACTGATCATTGATGTGTTTCATGAGAAATGGGGTCACCACAGAGGTGTTTTTGGGCTGCTGCTGGGATGTCTTATCTTCGGACTGTTCCACATGTCTCTTTTTGGTCACATTTGGTTGTGAAGATAAAGGAATTTCAGACATGTTTTTGCTCCAGGCATCTGTCGCAAGCAGTGTTTGCTGTGCATGCAAAGAGGACTCTGAAGCTAGAGCTGACGATTGTGAACCATGGCGGTGGATATCTTTCCGATCAGCGCAAATATTTTTTAAGTCCATGAGAAAGTGTAGTGTATGGTCTAGACAGATTCTTTATTGGAGCTTTTTTGTTTTGGTTTTGTGAGTGTGTTGTTTTTTTTTCAGCTATCTTTATGGCAAAAAGGAAGGTGAGCCACTTAATTTATGTGGTTAAGATCAAACGGGTTGGCCAGATCGCAGAGGCGGAACAGCGAGGTCCGTCTTCCAGCTAAGATAAAAGGGGGAAATAAACAAAGCGAAATGTTCAATGGAAACTCTTTGGCGTTTTTCTCTGATTTTTCAGAACCGTGATACCCGCAATGTATTCGAAAATGTGGACCAAGACCTAAGCCAGAAAAAGAGTGGAGTGATAACCAGGTGCGAAGTGTGGCTCCATCTGGAAGTGTGGCCTTTTCGTTTATTTTTTTTTTTCTTTTTCCTGGGGTTGCACGGCTACATCCATCAAATGGGTATACCCCATCCATGCAGGCGATGTTGTGAGAACCCCTTCTCACCTACCCATATGGTTATTGTTTTCCTATTTTAGGGGATGGTTCTCTTTTAAATTTGAATATAAAAGGACAGAACATGAATTTTCTTCATCATATGATTTTGCCCGTTCAATACCAAGAGAGCTCGAAATATCGCAAGATTAGTAACCAGGAAATCTTCATCTTCTTCGTCAGGCACATAATCCTAGTTTTTCCCTCGTTGCACGCGCGGAGCGGAGGCGGGGGGGCTTTTCCGATGGTGCTACATCGTAACATTGAGAAGACAGAGAAAAGAAAGAAAAAAAAAAAAAAATAGCTAAGCGAACAGAGCGGAGTAATGAGAGTAGGGTCTGAAAAATCTATTTTCAGATAAAGACATTTGGTAAAAGTCGATAAAAAAAACTCGAACTTATTTCTTTTCAGGTGTTATGCCTTCTTTTTTCTCCTTTTTTTTTCTTATTTCCAACATTAGTATAGTTTTTTTCTTTTGTTCACTTCTGTGAAGATACATGCTTGGTTTGTGGGAGTGACCAAATTTGACAGAGCCTTTGACACCAATGTGACCGTGCCAAAAAGCTTCTCGGCCTCAAACCGGTTTGAGATTGCGAGAGGTCGGTCCATTTTTCTTCTCTCAGTTTTTTTTTTCACGTTTTTTTTTGCACGTATTTTTTTGCACGTTTTTTTTTCTGCTTCTTCAATCGCGCACAAGAAAAGGTATCTTCAAGAGTCTCACTCTGAGACAATTCCGTCACACCGAATTCTAAAGCCCCCTACTAAAAACCCTATTAAAAAGAAAAAGAAACCGTTATCAATTATCTTAAACATTTTTGACTCTATCTATATGAGAAAGAGATTCCAGAACAAAAAGCAGTTTCTGCGGGCAAAGTAAGCTACAAAGTGTAATGCACTGTCTTGTCACGTGATGCGATGGCCAATCGTTGCTACTGCAAAACGAAGCCATTCATATCAAACTCAAACACATCATCATATTCGCCCGACGAATAATTTATATTAACTATAGTCAACCCCAACAATATTTTATCTTGAGAATTTTTTTTTATCAACTTTTTACAAGTTCTCTTTTAAAAAATTCATGGAACACCATGGAAAATCGGCTTACTAAACGGCGTGGTTTGTGCAGTATTGGGAAGAGCATCGGAAGGTGTGACCTAGTAATCTCAAAAAAAAAAAAGCTTTAAAAGTCTCTTATCAGCACTGATTTAAATGAAGAGAGCAGAACTGGTTCCTGCAGAAGCCCCCGAAGACAAAAAACCTAGAATTGAAATGTCTGATAACACATCACAACAAGCCCATGAAAATTTCGTCACCGTTGGTGACCAAGCTCAAGGCATCGACAGCTCTGTTAATGATACCGGAGCCTCTGATGCACAAGGACACCCAGTCCAAGAGGTGGAGTCGTTATGTATGAACTGCCACAACAACGGAACCACAAGAATGCTTTTGACGAAGATTCCTTTCTTCAGAGAGATCATCATCATGTCATTTGAGTGTCCTCACTGCGGCTTGAAGAACTCGGAGATTCAACCGGCAGCCCAAATTGCCGAAAAGGGATCGCGTTATATTTTCAAGATCGAAAATAAAGAAGACTTCAACCGTCAAATCGTCAAGAGTGAAACGGCAACTTGCATGTTCACCGAGTTGGAGCTTGAAATTCCTCCCGAGAGAGGTCAGTTGACCAACATCGAAGGTTTACTTCTGGAAATGGTCCAAAACTTATCTGCTGACCAGCCAGCCAGAAAGGAAGCACAACCCGAGGTTTATGAGAAGCTAGCTGCTTTTATCGAAAAGGTTCAATCATGTCTTAATGGTGACGAGGGTTCCTTGCCATTGACATTCTACGTCGACGATCCAGCAGGTAACTCGTGGGTCGAGTTTACTCCCGGCCAACCTTCCCACAAATGGTCCATGTACGAGTACAACCGTACTGCTGAGCAAAACGTTTTCCTTGGTTTGATCTCCGCTGATGATGTTGCCCAGCACAGACAGAAGGAGTCCGAGCAAAAGAAGGCTGCCACAAGCAACAACGTGTCGTCCTCGCTCAACAATGATAACCCTAAAAGCAATGGTTTCTCCAGTACTGACAATAATGATATTGAGAATTTGTCTAGTGAGGTTCAAACCTTCCACGCTACATGTTCGTCTTGTTTTGAGCCATGTGAAACAAACATGAAGTCTGTCGAAATTCCTCATTTCAAGGAAGTCATTATTATGTCCACTTTCTGTGAGCATTGTGGCTACAAGTCGAACGAGGTCAAGACTGGTGGAGCTATTCCAGATAAGGGAAGAAAGATCTCTTTGAAGATTACCGACCCTGATGACTTGGCCAGAGATATTTTGAAGTCCGAGACTTGTGGATTGATCATCCCTGAGTTGAATTTGGACTTGACTCCCGGTACCTTGGGAGGCAGATTCACCACCATTGAAGGTTTGTTGACCCAAGTTTACGAGGAATTGCATTCCAGAGTTTTCACTCAAACTTCTGACTCTATGGATGAAGAAACCAAGTTGAGATGGACTGCCTTCTTTGCTAAATTGCAAGATGCTAGCGAGGGTAAGATTGGTTTTACCGTCGTCATGGAGGATCCATTGGCTGCCTCGTATGTGCAAAATGTTTACGCCCCAGATAACGATCCACACATGACTATTGAGGAGTACGATAGAACTGAAGAACAAAATGAGGACTTGGGTTTGAACGACATGAAAACCGATTAGACGGGTTTGTATATATTGTATAGTAGATAATGAAGGAGGGTAGCATTCTTTGCCACTGCCACCGTTGGCAAGCTATCAATCGCGTATGATATATGTTTCCTCTCCACGAACTGAACGGGTTGGAGAACTCGTTTCTCGGGAAAAAAATTCTTCCTTCAGAATTTTCCCTTGTTTCCACCTCAAGTATTTCCACCTACAGACATATCCCTCAATCAATTCATAGCACCTTCTCTTCCTCAATTTGTCGGCGACTTTCTTTTCTAAAAGATCGGCCTCCATGAAATCAATAAAGATCAAACATTCGCTCGGGTCAAAGGAGTTGTACAAGGGAAGCTGAACGAGAAGTTTGGAAAAGGAAATCCCTGGCTCCTCGTGTAATTCCATATTCATCAAAGCCTTTTCTATGAATTGCTCGTAAGCTTTTCTTCGTTCTTGAATCTTCGGTATGTTCATCCTCAGTAAAATTGAATTCATCAGATCATAGTCAATCTCAATGTCGTATGGATCAGTTAAACTGTTCCTGGTGATCCACTTAGGGCATAATTCACTGACACTCAAAACTCCACTGTAAAAGTGGAAACTCAAAGACCCATCAAGCAGATGTAACAATCTAGGCAAATCTTGAGGAGATATAAAGCCTGTCCCTTGTGGATCATGTTTCAACCAGCACCTCTTGAATTTCCTGATTTCTTGACGGCTGATCAAATGTGAATATTCTTTTCCCCCTGCGATATAACTGAAACTTTCCAAAATGAGGGAAACGAAAAGACTCAACATAATGTACATTGAGATCACGTTCCAGGACATGAACAAAACGTACGCGTATTGTTTATTCCCACAATCTGAGTCTCCAGTCACAGCGTCTGACAGACAAAACGGTGCTTGTAGTTTGAAATCTTCCATTATGTAATTCCAACCTTCACCAAATGAGCATCTAAAAAGAAGCACCAATGCCTTGGGTACCGATCTCAAATTGATATTCCCGGATGTATTTGGGCCAACTTTTGTCATTCCAAAGATTTGATTCATGGCAATGGCGTACATGAGAAACATGACAAACCATGTAAACATCAAAGAGAATAATGAAGGAAACGATGCAGACGCGAACTTTAACAACTGATTTAAGCGATCACTTCTGGGGAAAATAAATATCAAAAGCCCCACCAAAAAAAGTTTGTTGAAATTGATGAACAAACTATCGGGACCAATCACAAATGCCAAAATTGTCGAGTTCCATGCGCCAAAAGCAACACATATTGAAAAGATATTCCATTTGTTCTTGCAAAAAACTTTGAATGTCTGAGCAATAATAAGCATGATATAGTGCAAAAAAAAGCACGAAGAAGCAACCACAAAACAGGCATACCGCAAGTTATTCGACACGATGTTGGGAAATGCTTCAAGAAGCAATATGAAAACATGCAATATCAACACAGTATTTAGAACAAAACTCCAAACTTTGTTTTTCTCAACTGTTATCGAATAGCAAAGTTTTCGAATGCCTGCCAAAGATGTCACTTCCGCCCGCTTGGAAGGCGTCACTTGTAGGAGAAATTTTTTCACATGGTACCACTGTATTTGAACTGGCGTTAGATATGCCCTTCCAGTCACCTTTGCATAGTTATTAATGATAACGGACACAAATAAAGTGAGGATGAAAATTGTACTAACGAAGTTAAAAATAATGATGAGCATCCCGTTCACTGGAGATGCAAACATTTGTTGTGGTGTCCCCCTACCAGTACTTTGCATAACATTAATCAAGAGGTCTACCCAGCCTTCCAAAGACACAATTTGGTACAAAGATGAAAAGGATGATTTGAAAGTATCCATGTGAAGACTTGGCTGAACATAAACATTAGGGCTCACAATATTCCAGTCAAAAACCAGGTTTTGGTATTCGTTGAAGCAATCCCCAAACGCAGAGGAGCCGTCAAGACAATAGCCAAGCCTTCCATTAAAAACATTTAATGCCCAGACCGAAAATGGAAGAAGTAACGTGAGGGAAATAATTCCTGCGCTCAAAATCTTCCCGAAACCAGAAATCATAGTGAAATGGAAATTGTTTTTTGCCGTCTCACTGATGGTAAGAATTCTCAAGGCTCTGAGCGCTTTCATACCACGCACAATTCGAGACAAACCACTGTCATCTTTGAGAAAAGCGATAAATTCAATCCACAATGAGTTAAGTGCCCCAAAATCAAGCCAGTTCCATGGTGATCTGACACATGCGTTCGGGGTGAATAGAAGCCCATCAGCGATGATCTTGACGAGAAACTCGAGCGTAAAAATAGCCTGGAAAGAAGTATCAATGTAGAAAGTCCAATTCCACTTACCATATTTTTCGTTCGTCTCACTTCTATAAAGGGGAGTTTGTTGGCACGCTGTAACAACAATCCCGACTGTTGAAAGAAACATGAGAAAAGAAAACACGTCAGCGATGGCTTTATTGGGTTCCACACCATCAATACGCTCACCATGACTCGAAGGAACGATTCTCTGGCAAACTCTTCTGAGCTTGTGTCGTGGACCCAACACATAAAACACGGTATTAAAGTTCGGGTTCTCTTTCAAATACTGGTCTTGATCAGTAATGAGTTTACGCCTCTCATTGATCACTCGCGTTGCAAATTCAGCCGGATTAAAGTTTGTCACATCAATTTCGGCTGACTTCCTGGAATAAAAAGGATTTTGAAATAGATTCTTCAAGCTTTGGTACTTTAAAGCACACCATCCGACAACGCCCTTTTTTGGTATTTCGTCTTTCTTGGTTACATTAGGCTCAACAACATCCCCAACCAAGAATTCGGTGACTGCACGTCCACTTAAAAGTAAGTTGGTAATCGCCTTCTCCATGTTCTTTTCCTCCTTACTTTTGAAAGCTTTGTTTTTGATCTTATGAATCCATCCTGGGTTCATCTTCACGGTTTGGAGTCTTTCTGTCATATCATCTATGAAATGTCTGACTTGATACTTTTTTCTTCCTTCAATCGAAATCTCCAAAGAAGTCGCAATAACGGCAATAAAAATATTCATGACAATCAAGTTAGTGATCACAAACCAGAGCACTATCAAAATAGAGCCCACGGCTCTCTGAAATGTATTTGTAGAATAGAGCTGGAGCTCGTACATGATGTCTGCCCAATTTTCCGTAGTTGTGATGACATATAAAGACATAAGAGCATTGGGCAAGGTATGCATGGCAAACTGAACGCTATTGATCTCTTCAGGGGGGACTGTACCCTCGAAATATCTTGCAATTATAATTCCACTCAGTGCTAAAAGGATAAAGTAGAACAATGTTAGGTCATAGATTGGCTTGAAGTTTTGGAAAATTTTGATCCAAAGATCGGAGGTAATTTTTGTGAACAAAACGACTCTGTAGAATCGAGCACATTGGAAGAATGTGAGCCAGTAATATGCTTGACCAAGCTTATCTTTGACAGGACCAATAATTATTATCGAAGTGATGATGGCAAGAACCAAATCAAAACAGTTTCTTCTGGATAGAAAAAATATTTTAATTTGGGGCACGTATAGCATGAAACGAAGTATGATTTCAACCAATAATATCACAGTAGCCATGATTTCTGCATTGTATAACATTTTGTCTTTAGCAACTGACATTTCGCTTTCCCGAAATGTCTGGGTAATGAAAGATGCAGTGATGACAAATATGAAGATGAACTCAAACCGATAGTAGATTTTCAAGAGAGGCTTTTTCTCGACTAGTTCACGAACTTTCGTGCTGTGAACATCATTGTTAAAGATGGATCCAATGAGAGTAGCCGTTCTCGGTTTTCCAGAGTTTCGCTTTTCCTCTTCTGCAGCCTTCAGTTGAACGCTTTTAAATGAGGCCACAATGATAGCGGTAAAAATGTTTAAAAGCCACACAGTCAAAATGAATATTCCAATTATGAAAAACAACGAAGCCGCTAGGTTATCGGTATCCGTCAAATTGTACATAATATCGGAAAATGTGTTCACGCTCATCATGACGAAGACCATTTGCATCGATTGAAGAATATTGTCAAAGTTGACAGTACCGCCGTAAGGATTTTCTCCACTCTGGCACACCGAGTACATAGGGCATCGTAAACCTTTTAGGTACCCCACATGATTACCTTCCCTATCAATATATGGGTATGCATTTCCATCTAGACCAATGTAAGATCCACAGTACAGATCGGCGTTGATGAATGTTTCAGTGGGATCATCCGGGTTTGTCCAAACGCAATGTCTGGTGAGAGAAGATTTAAAAGATTGTACACCAACCAATCCAATGATGACCCAAAAACATGCAATAAATATCCCCACGTCGATCAACTGAGGTATACAAGATTCGCATGCCATGAGAATCATGTTTGTTCCATCGGTTAATTTGCATAGACGTAAAATTCTGAGGCAACTCATTGCACGAAAGAGCATGATATGTTTTTTAGCATCCCAGTGTCCTAAAGACATAGGCAAGGAAATCCAGAAGCAGACAACCGCAATTAAGTCTAGTCTTTGCCAGTTATCCCGCAAGAACGCACGGTTGATCCTCAGGCCACCCAATACATTACTTAGGTAATTCAGACGAATAAAAGTGTTTTTACTCGAAAGAATTTTTCCTTTTTGCTTCATAGAAGGCTGGACTGAGGGGGCATTCTTTGTAGAAGTTGAGACATTTGTGCGCGAGATATTGATATCGGAAGCTTCGGGTCTTCCGTGAGGATTTGAAGACTCGGAAGTGTTAGAGCTTGACTCCACAGAACTCATCACGCTGGACAGTTCTCTTTTTTTCTTTATTGTGGTCGGGCATCCTGGCGTGAGCGAGACGGGTTGCTTAGATTTTCTTGAATGGGATAATACAGTGAAGATTTTGTCACGCATCAAAGTGTAGAACACGCTATTAGCAAACATTGACTTTTCCTCTGGGTATTCCATACCAAGTTCTCTGAACATGATTTTGTCGTCATAAAGTCCGTATGAGATTATCTTCATGATTATTTCAGCGGTGTATAAGAAGTTAATGACGATCAACGCATAATCACCGGGCGAATAGCCATGGAAATAGTAGCCATGGTCCGCCGGGGGATTCCATTGTCTGCGACATAGGAGAGCTGTTTGCAATATGAGGATGATTGTCACAGCCAAGTTCGTGAATTTATTACAGATAATTTTGTGGCACCAATTCCTTAAAGTCGATGTGGGGCTGAAGGTGCCTAAAGATTTGCCGTGGATAGATGGATGATGAGTTTTATCCATATTATTTTTGGTGCCATGTGAATTTGTCGAATTTCTCGGCGCAATTGCCGAGCGATTCGAAGAGGCCTCGGACGTATACGATGTAGGTCCGATTGATGATATGGGTGAAAGACCCGATGTGACGAGACTCGGTCTATGGGTTCTAATGCTGCTTTGGGGTTCAAAAGAGTGGATGCTCTCCATACTAGAACGACGCGATAGTTCATGCGGTGCCATGGACGGCAGAGACGGGGCCATGATAGACGTGGATGATGCATTGATAGTGTCGTTGATGGGCAGTGAGGGTAATATCTCTATGGCATTTGAGGGTCTGGTACCATTGTCTATTTGTTCGTTGCCCCAGAATGACGAGGCGTTTCTTTCAGTTGTTGGTGTTTGTGGATGATCTGATCCCGCAATTCGATCAGTGATCCTTGTAATAAATCCCGAGAATCTGGACGGAGATCCAGGGGGTACCCATGAGACAGGGTTCAGGGGAAACTCGCGCAGAATAGGTGTAGCTGGTGGGTGGAATAGCCCTGCTTCCAAGTCTGGGGCATTAGGATCCTTTGTGTTTTCTCGTGACAGGGGCAAATTGGAGGTATTTAATGTGATCATGGGAATCTCGTACGTGAGGTCCGTGTCCTGGCCCTGAGTTGAATCACGCCGCGAGTATATATGGGAGAAGCGGCTTCGCCGGGATGGATCTGGGTATTGCACGGATGCCCTCTTGAAGTAAGTTTCGTCGTCCTCGGGCTCTGATGCGTCATCTTCGAGAGTAGAAGGAAGCCAGGAAGGCTGGCCCGAATTTAGGCCCAAGGCCATGCCCATTTCTTGCTGTAGGAGGGTCGGCAGTGAGAGGATTGCCTCGTCTAGTAGCGGGTGCGAGTCCAAAGGAATATTGGTTTCCGGATACTCCATATCCTGGAGGGAAAAGCGGTTTTCGTGGGCATGTACAGATCTTCTTCGTGCCGAGGAAGACGCTCTGTTGGGGCCAAACAGATCTTCTTGGGAGAGAAACGGGCTTTGTTCTTCTGATATTTCATATTCAGGAGCCTTCCTGCGAGGTTTTGGTGCTTTCCTTCGAGGAGCAGGCATATTTAGGGAAGTGTTGTGGCGTGGTTTTAAGGTCTTGTTTTATTGGGTGGAGATCAGGCGATACCAGAAGTGAACCTGTGTAGACTATGATTCGG
Source organism: Metschnikowia lachancei (assembly GCA_030572615.1). Classification (NCBI taxonomy): domain Eukaryota; kingdom Fungi; phylum Ascomycota; class Pichiomycetes; order Serinales; family Metschnikowiaceae; genus Metschnikowia; species Metschnikowia lachancei. The sequence goes on along the minus strand of JAJMAK010000278.1, from coordinate 2,939 downwards.
GGTGAAATAAGAAGGCAAACAAAAAGATTCTGGACGATTGAAGAATTTAATTCTTTTTTCTTTGTTTTTCCTGCTTTGTGAGGAAGTCCGAAACTCAGTGGGTTAAGCAGGATATTTGTATGGTTATTAAATATGTACGGAGATAACTACATTAGACTGAGGTCTCTGGAACCGTTTCTGAAGAATACAGCGGAGATGGCAGCGCGCTCAGCCTCCGCTGCAATTATCAGCGAAACGGTTGCATGGATTAAAGGTTAGGAGATTTGATGCACGGGTTTGTTTTTTTGTTTTTTGTTTTTTTTTTGTTTTTGTTTTTTTGTTTTGTTTTTTTGTTTTGTTTTTTCACTTAATCTATTTTACTTTTTCTTACTGCAGAATCATATCTATTTCGAGCATCTGAAGTAAACCCTTGGTTGAAAGTTTTCATTAGCTTCTCGAAATGACATTTGAGCGGATTGGAAAAGTGATAACAGTCGTCGCGTGCTTGGCCCAAAGGAAGCGTGCCGGGGAAATTACCGCAGGTGGGATATGCCATATGGTATCTGCCATGGAGAATACCGACGCACAGGGAGAGTTTTTTGGATACATCCCTCTTCTCTATTTGCCTAGTTCCTAATTAGAAATTGATGGCTTCTTTTTCTTTTGTTCTAGTGTAGAAGATTGTACTTTTCATTTGGCCAGGCTTTTGTTGTGGTTCTATACTATAACCCGGCTCCCCGTACCTTCTTGGTTCGGATGCACTCCAATGTTACTGCAAACACTCCAAGGGTACTAACACAGCCCCGTTAACGCGTAATGATATCACAATATCGAAAAATTGCTGAAATCAACATTTAATTTTCGGTTAAATACTTTTCGTACCCTATATATATGTTCCGTTCTTGATAGGTTCTAAATTTATTGATAGTCTTTCTTTTTATTTACCAGAAATAAACTTCACCTTATCTACTTGAGTCGAATCGCGTCCAATGCGATCTGACTTTTTGAATCCCATCACATAGTCCACCATGTAAAGAACTTGTAAACAGCTGGGAACAACGTGTAAGCAAACAAAGGAAAAACACAAGCAGAAATAAGAGAAGCCTCCTTTTGAATAAAAGTTTTGGTTCCCCATTCACGGGACTTCCGTAGTATTATCATGGGCCCTGGTGGTACTTCCTCCTGTGCATCCGTACACCAAGATTAAGATACATCAAATCTCAACCATAATTTTTTTCCACCCAATCACCGGCTCGAACCCACTACTTGTCATGTCTGCCTTCAGAAAAATCAACTTGAGCCAGCTAAAGCAGGTCAAAAAACTTTCTGCCGAGATCTTCGGCGAGGCCTACAACCCAAATGGGATCAGAAACGGTTCTGAGGTGTTGCGTACTCCATTGAGAGGCCCGGAGATTGCTTCTTATTATGGTGTCAACAGTTCCGCTCCAACATTCAAGGATTTCAAGAAATGGTTCCCTGAATTGAACTTGATTGATCCTAGAGAAAGCTACAGAGTTAAGATGGTTATAGATAGAAAGAAGAGAAACAAGGGTGCACCAAAGAAGAAGTCCAGTTGAGCTTTGAATCTCCTCAAGAACCCCCATCCACTCTCTGCATCTTGTACATATAGACTTTTTGAGTCCCTTGCAAAATAAATATCACGGTTTATGAAGCTATTGTACAAGTCTGAATACTTTTCAGCTACCATGTTTGAATGGCCAGAATGCCAAGTTCACTGTAATTCTTGTATTTAAATCATTCTTCTTGTATGGCCAGAAAAAAAAATGTCTTATCCTATAGCTCTATAGTTTTCTTTTTTTTTGAGCTTGAAATGTGTCGGTGATCTCTTCTCCTAAGCCTGAAGAGTCAGAGAAATTCCCCCGGCCCGCAGACATCATGATCTTGTCTACCCTGTCTCCACCCGCTTTTATGGCCTTAGAAAGGGCACCCCTCGAGTTGTTTTTCTCTATAATAGCAACACTTTTAGTAATTCCCGATTCCAGGTCCATCTGCTTTTCTTTGATGAGTTTGTGGTAGATCTGTTTCCATGTAAATCCATCTGAACTCGTGTCTAAGACTGATATCTTCAAGCCATCAGTCTTCTCGATCAATTTCACTTCTGAATAACGCATGCGGCTTGATGATATCACGTCCATGCCCGATGGCGAACGTAAGACAATGTGATTAGTAAATATCAACGCATGGTAACCATTGCTTAGCTCTATAGCATCTTGTAGATGCAGATCAACAATAATCGTGGCCACAATTTCAAATGCAAGACTTACACTAAAGCGAGATTTGAAAATAACAACACAATTTTCTGCGGCTATCAAGTGACAGGATCCGAAAGACATAGACTTAGTCCAGCTAAAGGATTGCATGTTGGGGACACGGTTCAATTTTCTGTAATTAACCCCTTTTTCAAGCAGCAGACCTTGCCAAATCTGACCTGAATCCAAATCCGCGTCATGTATTTGTGATTTGAACATGTTGGAAATATCGCTAACCCGAATACTAAGAGTATTTTTGGTGATTGTTGGAATAACAACAATATACTCAATAGAGCCTATTTGGCCCCAAGTTGACTTTGGCGAGAGACCGGCGAGTCGGGACTCTGATGAATCTGGCTTATAATCAAGTGTTCGGGTTGCTTGCGAAATATGACATGTTGTGTCTTTTACGACTTTGTCATGTATTCCCAAGATGTTGAACACTGATAATTTGTGAGTATTAAGCGAGTGGATGGTATCGAAGTACAGGATCCATTTTCCCGAATGAGACCATGAGAACTTGGCTTGAAAACTTGGATCGAAATCTAGTTTCAATGCCGCTAGAAGCGAGCACAGAATCCCATTGGTATGGAAGTGTAAAAGAGCCGGTAATGCCGAGGTTGGATCATCTCGGATGTGTTTTTGCAGTGAGTTTTTTTCATGGTACGGTGAAACAATCACAGACCAAAT
>JAJMAK010000277.1:0-22293 GCA_030572615.1 Metschnikowia lachancei | reverse complement strand
TTGACGTCATGGAGTGAAAATTTTATTGATCGTAGAAAGAAATTCTTTTTCTTCTTTTTCTCTTTTCTTTACTACTAACTACATAGCGAAATCCACAGTGGACGTACGACAATTCACAAGTCGGAACCACTATAAAAGTTTTACCTGTGTAAGCATAACGGACGCATCATCTAATAGTGTTGAGATAAAACCAACAATATGCCCCATCTACGAACTGAGGGCCCCTCCGAGATTTGCCACAGATAACTCTACGGTTTTGAAGATATTGAGAAGCGAATCATATAGAAAAGAGTCCGTGGAAAGACTTGCCGCGGCTGTTCGCGTGGACACGCAAATCACCGACAATTTGCCTGATGTTTCTGAAGCTCCAGAAAAATGGGAGCAATTTGGCAAGTTCCACGAGTATTTAGAGAAGCAATTCCCCCAGATCTATCAAGTTTGCGACGTGTATAAAGTGAACACATGGGGACTTGTTTTCCACTGGAAAGGCTCCAATGAAAAATTGAAACCATTGCTTCTAGCTGCTCACCAGGACGTTGTTCCCGTGCAAAAGGATACGTTGAAAGACTGGACGTACCCCCCCTTTGAAGGCCATTACGATGGGAAATACCTCTATGGCCGTGGTGCGTCCGACTGCAAGAACTCACTTGTTGCAGTAATGGAGGCATTGGACTTGCTCATTAAGGAAAAGTACCGGCCTCAGAGAGGAGTCCTCATGGCTTTTGGATTTGACGAAGAGGCTTCTGGTGTCCACGGTGCCAATCAGATTGCTAAATTTATAGAGAAGAAGCTTGGCCGTGACTCTGTTTATGCCATCATTGACGAGGGTCCTGGGATTTTGAAGGATGACACTACGGGAATGTTGGTGGCTTCTCCGGGAACGGGCGAAAAGGGATACACCGATATTCGTGTGGACTTGTTTATGAAGGGTGGCCACTCGTCGATCCCTCCCGACCATGGTGCTATCGCAATCATGGGCGAGTTAGCATATAATATTGAGCAAGACCCGTACTCTCCCTTACTCCCAGAGATAAACCCCTTGCTCCAGTACATGCAATGTTTGGCAGTGAACAGTGGAGACAGAATGAGTAAATTGAAGAAAAAGACAATTTTGAGGGCTGGTGTGGATAAGGTTGCTAAATCAAAACTCATCAACGCCATTTCAGAAAACAGAATGACAAAGTATTTAATCAAGACGTCACAGGCATTGGATATAGTTTTTGGCGGAGAAAAGGCCAACGCGCTCCCCGAAGATGTTGCCATGGTGGTTAATCACAGAGTCGCCATAGGAACGAATGTCATTGATGTGGAGAACCACTTTGTGTCGAGAGTGGTGGATTTGGCCAAGAAGTACAACATGGAAGTCGAGGCTTTTGGAAAGGTTGTGGTGGAAACAAAGGGATCCACCGGCACCTTCCGCATAACGACTTATGGCAAAAATCTTGAGTATGCTCCAGTAACTCCATCTTCAGGAAAGGTGTGGGAATATTTGGCATCCACAACTAGACACGTTTTCGAGGATTTGGTTCTCAATAACACTCTCGGGTATCCTATCATGACTGCCCCAAGTTTGATGCCGGCAAATACCGATACCAGGTATTACTGGAACTTGACAAAGCACATCTTCAGATACTCGCCAATGATTGTTGATATGTTCCAGAACAACATTCATAGCGTGGATGAGAAGATCGAGTTCGATGGCCACTTGCAATTGACAGCTTGGTACTACGAGTATATCCAAAACGTCGATAGCAAGTCCGCAGAGTGAAGTAAGAAACTTTATAATGAATAAAATTCAGGCAAGTTATAGGGCTAAGAACTTTAAACAATGCTAGCCGTGTTCAACATGCTCATCGATATATGCTATTTAGCTTAGTAATTTTTAGCTTGGTGATTTTTAGCTTAGTAATTTGTACCAAGTGGTATCAGAATGAAGGGTATTCAGAATCAAACTTATCCTGAGTCATGCCTTTCATGACAGACCCGAACTCTTGTTCGGTTGCTCCACTAAACTACACTCACAATTCCTTTCAAACGTTCATTTGCTATGCTAAAGTACAAAAATCATCCCGCAACACCGCGGCGGCATCTAACTGATCTCCTTCTTCTCCAAAGGATTGTATCTCAAAAACTTCTCGATCAAATCGACGTGTGTCAACACCATTCTTCTACAGCAGTACCTCTTCAACTTGAGCTGGTCCAAAGCATCTCCCTCGGTCAAGGTCTCGTCCTGCAACAACGTCAAGTACGTCTCCCACTTGTCCCCAACGACCTTGCCGCATGAGAAACAACGGATAGGAATGATCATTGCTTATGTATATGTATAGGGCTGGGGTGAGGAGGAACTAGGAGTGGTTGTGGATTTTCAGCTTCTTTTTTTCTGGCCCGCACCTCGCCTCTCCACGCCGCTGAGGTGCGAGAAGAGCTCAAGGTTATGGGGAGGCACGGGTGTGCACATACTGGCATCGCATTCTCATGGTGCCTCATCACCCTAAATTTTTCATACAAGCCAGACAAAGGGCATAACCGAGAAAGGGTAATTTTTTTATTTTTGGTATTGTTGTTATCCTACACGCATACAATGACCGACTTCTCAGACAGATGGACGAAGTCCATGATTTCAGGAGGTAATCCTCTAGCTTTCGCGGGGCTGTCGCTTCCTGCGGTTTCTTCCGTGGATGGTAAGCACTCCATCATCTGCTTGTCTCACCAGCTCCGAGTATATTTCCTCCAGACGAGACTGTGCATCAGAACAGTGGACGTGGATTTGTCACAAGCAGTGGCCGTACACTTGGACCCCGGCAGCGATAACCAGATTGTTGTTTTCACCGCGAACGAAATCTTCTATGTGAACTGGAGGGAGAAGGTGGACAGCCCCATCGTGGCCAGACAGCCCATCTCGCCATCTTTCGAAGGTCTCCAACACGTATTCAAATTGTCCACCTCGAGATATCTTGTTGCTGCAGAGGAAGACTCGCTTCTCCTGTTGTATTCCATCGACAGAGAAACTGCCACTGCATCGAAAATGTTTGAAGTTGATGCCGTGCGTGCTTTTTCCATTTCTGCAAATGGCCATAAGCTTTCAGTCGTCTTAGACTCGGGAGATGTTGAGCTTTACGACATTTCTGTAGCTGTCATTGATGTGGACGTTGCTCCTAAACCGGCTGCCATTAGGGCCTCCATTCAAGCCACCAAAGAAGTGTTTCATAGTCAGCAAAAGGCCGTCACGTGCATGACCGTATCCAGTTCGGGGGTCATTGCTATTGGTACTTCTTCAGGGGTCATCAACATGCTATATGGCGGCTCTTCGACAGGAAAACCACAAAGAACCCTTCGTTGGCATATAGATCCCGTGGCATGTCTTGCATTTTCTGCCGACGAGGTGTACTTGGTGTCTGGTGGTAACGAGAAAGTGTTGGTCTTCTGGCATTTGGAGCTGGACCGTACTCAATTTCTTCCAAGATTGTCTGGCCCCATTGACTGCATCTCTGTCGATAAGAACCGCCCAGATCATTATACCGTCGCTTTGCGTGTGGTCGACGGCCCCAATGTACAACCAGCCCACGAAATTTTGACCATTCTGGCGGTGGACTTGATCTCGAGATTGTCCGTCAGCCCTGTACGTCCCAATTTTTCGGTCTCCGTCCGTCGTGCCGTTGATGTTGGCCGCAGAAAATACCAAACACAAAATAGTGGCCCCAGAAGCGTGCGTCATGATATAACTGCTCCTATGATCGTGCACCCAACGTCAAAACACCTCTACTTCGCTCGCGGTGCTTCCATTCAATCTTTCGATATCGTGCGTGGTGAGCAGGCATTTGTGCAACATGTGGTTTCGCAAATCTCTACCGGTAGAGTGAGAAACGAACGGAAAGTCGAAGATCCCGTGGTGTCTGCACTTGCGTTCACCGCAGATGGCCAGTGGATGGTCACATTCGACTCTATGCCAACCCTGGACTTTGATAACTTGATGCTGAAGAAAGATGTTGCGTATGCCCTCAAATTCTGGCACTTGAAGGACTCCACATGGCTGCTCACACTGAAGATTGTTGATCCTCATGGCGCAGGCGTAGAGGTTGGTGCTATTGTTACCCCAGGCGGACATTCCTTCACTACTATCGACAAGCAAGGTGGTATCCGGGTATGGAAACCTAGGCCGAACCACGTGGGCGGAATGACCTCCACTTCTGCCACACAGGATGCCCAAAAAATGGTAACCCAAACTGTCTGGACCCTCCGTCGGGCTAGCCCACCGAAGGCCACTGTGGCCCCTGTTGCCGCCTGTTACTCCCCTGACCGGTCACTTTTAGCAGTGTCACACGGGACCTCCGTCAAAGTCCACGACCCTGAGCTGCTACACGCGACAGACTTCCGTCTTCCTGCAATGGATCTGCCTGTGGAATCGCTCTCCATCATGGACTCATATTTGCTAATTGTATCACAGAGAAAGATCGTTCTGTTCGACTTGGTTTCTGCGCGTGAAACTGAATTATCTGCTCAAATGTGCGTTCCTGGAATGCGTAACCTTGTTGCTGTTGATAGTAACAGACAACTTATTGCGGTTGCCACAAATCAATACCACTCGAATCCTGAATTTGCGCTCCAGGGAAAGATCCTTTTGTTCCGTCCGAACTCCGTCACTCCAATTTACACAGCTAAACATTCTCTGGCAATTGCCTCCTTGGCTTGCACATCCTCCGGATTCATATTCGTTGACACCGATAGCCGGATCGGAGTAGTTTCCCCGGAGATGAGACAAGCTTTGAGCGGCGCAAGTCAGGACGATTTGTCTACACAAATGAACAAGTTGTTGGTGAATGCACAAGCCACGGCCAACGTGTTATTCGCTCGTTCTGCTGATGAGAACACTCCTTCTGATATCAGTGATGATACCAATAAGTGGACCTCGCACAGAGCAGTTGATGTGGCTGTTTTGCAGCCTATTTTCTCTAATATTGAAGGAGTTAGCTTGGACTCTTTGTTCGAAAGAGTTGTACGTGCAGTCCAGTAAGAAGTTGCATTTTACTTTAATACCGCTACTGCAAATATTACTTCGCCTTGATAGGCTCATATAGATCTCGCATTTAATGTACATTATTTCATGATATTTTACCTAAACCCTTTCTACCACCACTTTCCGGAGTTAGGTGCTTCTCCCTTATGGCCGCGGAGTGCTAACACGCCCTCGATTTTGCCCAAAGCAGTCTCAAGAAGGTCTTTCCTCTCCTGGAGCTCAATGTGCTTTCTCACCTTCGGATCTTCCTTTGCAAAACTCTCCAACTGGTCCCTCGTCATATTATTAAAAAATTCGTCGTCAAGCTTCCGAGGGAAATTGTAATAAAAGTCACTGAGCAATTCCACGTTCAAAAATAAAATTGCCGTCGACGTGAGCTTTGTCGAAACGGCATCGAGGAAGATCTCAGGACATTGATACTTGTTGTCTTTGCTTTTGCACTTCTTGGAGTTCTTAACAAATTGGTATCTCATTTTGAGAAGTTTCATGCGTTCCTGAAGGAATAAAGCATATTGACCGGTTTCAATGAGAGCTTTAGAAAAACCTAAAGCCTCTCTTGAGTCCACAATTTCATCAGTCTTTTTCGAGGACTTGAGCTTTTCCAAATATCTCATGACTTGCAGCAATTTCCGCCCACCAATTTGTTTCTTGAGTGATGACTGAACACTATCGCATTGTCTCATTTCTTCGCGAAGTAATTCAACAGCATTATCCTTGCTGCTTGCCCATTCTCTGTCCTCGATTTCCACCTCGTATTTGTAAGGCTTTATACAGTTTTCAACTTGATCAGCCGTGAAGTAAAATTTGGCTTTGAGAACTGCCTTTGCAGAATCTTCAACCACTTGCCGAGCCATTGGATGGTTTGCAAGTTGGGTGTTTTCAACCAAGTTATTGATCTCTGTTACCATTGCATCAGATACCAAGGAGGTAGACAACCTACCAACACCGAGTTTTGTCAATGAACTGGATGCCAATTCCAACTTTCTTTGCCAATAACTATCATCCTCCACAATAGAAAGCTGACTGAGTTCTCTTAAGTTTGGCTCGACCGTAGAAAATAGCGATTCCTTAGTGTTTGTTTCCGAGGGCTTGTTCCAGTAACGCTCTGCCAAGAGGTCAAGGACTTTTTGATCGAGTTCATTTTTCAATAAAGACTTAAGTTCACCTCTTGAGAAGTTCTGACTTAACTCCTTGATGCCCAACTTCAACATGTCAATATTGTTTGCCAAGTACATCTGGGGAGTGAGCGGACGATCATTGAATTCGACTTTGAATTTATAGGCGGTCTCCTCGAGATCTTGTTGAATTGCGAGATGAGTTGGGCGAAGCGAAGCAGACATCGACTTTTCCAAGACTTTCATGAGCTTTTTCTTCAAGTTTCTCGATCCGGTAACAGTGCCTGTGAAATCATCCTTCTTTTCTTTGAAATAATTGAACTCAAAGTTTTGCTGGGCAACATATGCTTGAAAACCAGAGACCTGCTTTCTGCTAAACAAACTAGTGGATGTGGTTTTCAGAGAACTGGGTGCTTTTGTGATGACACCAACGTAACCCATCTTGAGCGGGTACTTTCTATTGAGCAAAATCGCACGGGCCTTTTCAGGTTCAACCAAATCAATTTTGGTGATCACTCCCACGGTTCTCTCACCTCTTGGATCAGCCAATTTTGCTGCACGTAATGCAGAAGAATTAGCCAAATCCACATCAGCTGCGGAAATGGCCAATATTATATTGGGGGCTTCCAAGTAGCGATTGCAAAGACCCCTGATCTTTTGTTTGAGCTCGGTTGGTTGATCGGAAGCCTCGATCTGGATATATCCTGGAAGGTCTACCAACGTAAGGTCGGGGACTTTTGGTGATCGAATGGTAATTTGGATTGGGTCATTCGAGACGCACTCACTTGCTGGAACAGCCATGTTCAAGTCAAACAAAGTCTTTTGTACCTGCTGGAAATCGGTGATGTTAAACATTTTCAAAGCAGGAAACTCTGCCGATTCACTAGCGGACTCGGGTGAGTTCACAAGCGTCAATTCGATGGGCCTTCTCGTGACCATGTTGTTACCCTTAGGAAGAAATTCTTGGCCCACGATGGACTCAAGAACAGAAGATTTACCACTCGACTGAGACCCAATCACAACAATTGAGGGCAACTTCAATGTCTCTCCCTCTTTATCCACTTGCGTCAATATACTTCTGATTTCGATCATTTGTCTGGTCAAATTGAGCATTTCTTCCGTGGTCTCATCATTGCTGAGGTCAAGAGACTCGTCTTCAGACTGGTCGATGAGCGTTTCTTCGTCCTCTTCGAAACTGTCGTCATCCTCTACTGTAGTGCCATCGCTATCATCTGCACTAAGACCCACAGCTGCAGCAGTTGCCCCCACGGCCGCTGTGTCATTACCATTACCGTTACTTCCCCCTCCACCAGAACCGCCAGCACTAGGATCACCTTCGCCACCAGAAGATTTCAAAAATTGGCCTGTTTTGTCGAAAATATCAGCAGTAAAGTCCTTAAATGCCGAGATTTTATCACTGGTGTAATTGGAAGCCTGTTCAACTTTATAGGCGACATAAGTACTACCTGCAGCAATTGTTCCGCCAATATATCCGGGGACCTTTGCGGATCTGGCCAAAATTTTGATAAACCCAATGTTTCTATGTGACACTAGAAGGTTTGCCTTCGACACCTTCAGTCTTGGGCTTAATCTCAATCCCGTGCTCAAAATGGAATGACATCTGACAGTAGCAGTTTTGTGTGTGATAATACGTCGTACTCCTGTCAAATTGCCAACAGATAGCATGTTGGTATCTTTGAAAGTATTTAAATTGAGTGATTTGAGCGACCCCTGGCAAATGGCCTACCAACTTCCTGATACGTTTGATATCACGTGATAGCGCACTTGTAAGAAGAACAAAAAAAGTAAACAGGTTGCCCCCTGCCAGAATTGAACTAGCGACCTTTGCATTACAAGTGCAACGCTCTACCACTAAGCTAAGGAGGCGAACTGTATATTGAGAGACAGTCTCAGGAGAGCCAAAAAGTATGGCACGCACGATGTGGATGCTCTGTATATAGACATGCACTCGTGCATTACAATTGTTTCTTTAAAAAAAAAAAAAAGAAAAAGAAAACAAAAAAGCAAGGTTTCGATCGCAATAAAAAAGCCCAGGAATCTCTCACGGGAGAAAAAAGGAGGAGAGTTTGAGACTGAAATATTTTAAAGCGCAACAATTTTTTCAAGACCCCTATCTTCAAATCAAAAAAGAAAAATCTAATTGAGGGGATTTTACCCCTGAAAATTAGCCTACTTTCTCTGGATGGCATCTATCGAAAAAGTCATGCTTTTCCTGGCCCATTGCCCCGAAGCGATGTATACAAAAAGAAAAGTAAAAATAGACCAAGCCACCAAATAAAAAGAAAGAAAAAAAAGTTTAAATATTCATGCGAAAAATATCAAAGTCACCACAGTTCTGGGCGCTCATACGTGTGTATGTATATATCCCTGTGGAGCGCAGTGTAGCCCAGTGGCGCTCTGCGTAGCCAGGCGAGCATTCTAGCTGGGCTTCGCACATGTTTGGTTGTAAATTCTAAGCGTATGTCGTAAAATTTCAACTCCCACCGCAGGTTGGGAATGTGGGTGCATTTCCCGTTCAAAACTCACAGGGTGTTCAACACTCGTGTGAGTTTCTTCTTTTGAAAAATGCATGATATATCTTTTATCATTATCGGATTTGATAGTCAATTTTCTCTTCTCCACCTGGCTGACGTTAATTTTTTCTTGTCTGCGTGATATCCACGTAGCCTCCATCTTTCTAATCGCAGAAGTTGCTCTCGTTATGTGTAGCCGAGATGACATCACCTAAATCTTTGCGCACGTCTCAAACCTCCGGGAATGCTTTCAATTTGGGAAGTTCACCAAGCGTTAATGCCTCTGCTAGGCGTAACCACCACTGAGACATGCATGCTGTGAGTCACTCTGGGAACCATTTTTTCAAGAAATCCGTCAATGGGACTTTGATAGATGGTGTCAGCTTTCTGCGAGGTTTACGCAACGTATATGCGAGAGCTCTAGAAGTCACTGCCCTCGTAGTTTCTTTTTTTTTTCTCACACATCTTTTCACACACTGCTGCACCTCGCGTGAAGATACCCATATCAAGCATCCCGCGGTGCGGAAAAGCGCAGCCTGTGATGTTGCGATCTTGTGTTCTTCAGCCACGTCTTCTCCTATTTAGTCCTCCACAGTTGCTTTCTGTCACCAAACTTGTCCCAAATATTTAACTTTTTCGCATTTTGGCACATTTTGGGCTCTTCTGATCAACGCCATCTGGGACTTTTTTGTCGATCATTTCTATCTTATAATTATTACGACATGAAGGTAATGATAGCACTTGCAAAGAGACTAAGACGACCTAGAATGAAGGGCCGCCGACTTTTTCGGAGGCGAAAAGACAAGGTTGAAAAGCTCGAATCTCTTTCAATATCTCTGCCAGTGAAGTGTCCACAACCTCGAACGTCTACTGAGAAGCTTCAGCTTACCGATGGTGATCATATGTCTTATCAAATTCCTATGACACACCCTATCTCACCTCATATACCTGCAATGTCTCACATGTTTCCTATTCCAAACCCACTACCTCCTGCCTACGACGAGTGTGTCAGGAAAGTGCCCCAGGTTGTGAATGAAATATACAAAGGACCCGACCACTTCTGTGTGGAGATAAAGGCTCCGCCACCAGCTTCCGAAGAGCCCGCTCGTGGTCGAACCTCACAGATATTATACCGGTCTCAACTAAACGGCTTAGCAAAAAGGAAGTCCGTGGATCGAAATTCTCCTCCACAAAAGCGGAATAATGCTAAATTGGCATATGGTAATGTGGATGACTTGGTGGCACTAAGAGTGCAACACTGCGCTCTCTCCTGGTGGCGACACTTTGCTGTGTTGCAAAGAGCTGCGTTTCTTTTTTTATTACTTTTCGTCTTTCTTTCAGTTCTAGGATATTGAAATATTACAGCGGGCTGTAATGTATTTCAGTTCTGATGGAGGCGATCGAAGAGGTGCTCGATGATATTTTGGGTTGCTTCATGACACTAGTTAGGATTACTGGTTTTCATTTGTCAGTTTAAACACTATGTTGCCTTGTTAATTTGAGATATACGCCTCCGGTAGGCAAATGGGTTTTTATTTCTGGTTGGTTATTCATATTTTATTCCATTAATCATTTTCATTTCGTGCTAATCATAACATCTAGTAGCCACCCAAGCATCGTATGTGACATTTATTCAAAGACCCCACAAAAGTGGCCGAAGCAATGTAATAAATCCCCCAATTCCAAGTCAATCCAATAATTGACCAAAATGTCTCCGTCACCCCCTGAAGTGTCAAAAGCTGTCAAAAACCACTCACCCCTCGGTATTTACGAGGTGGGTAGAGTGTGTTATCAAAATGACGCTTTTGGGAACCAGTCATGCAGGTTTTGTGGGGCGTGTATTGTCTTTTAGGGACCTACAATCCTCGGACCCTTCACATGCCGCTCAGAAACCAGAAATATTCAAGAAATTAGCGCAATTTCTTCATAGTAGCCGAGAAAAGCGGCATTTTGAAGAATGAATCTCCAGGCTTTTAGAAAAAGTATAATATTTCGTTTTTTCCTCTTGCCTATTCAGATGCATTACCGTTCAATAGTGTTGAAAATAAAATTCTTCCATTTCCTGCGTAAGTAAAGTAGCTTTTAATGATCAATGAAGAATATTGACTTAAAGGAGGTGAGAAATTAATTCTAAGCAAGTTCTCCCGGGCCGTCCAAATAATTTTTCCGGAATAAACAATTCTTCCGGATCTTGTCAAGACGCGTTTAAAACTGCGAGATCGGCGCCGTGCCCTGGGCTTTCCGGGGAAAGTAGTCGCGGCCGGCCGGCAATTCGACCCACTCGTATTTCTGGTGGAGAAATTAGCCGGTCTGGGGGTTTCTCTACTCAAATGCTTGCGATGACGCACACCCGCCACGACCCATTCCATGTGCATAACCTGCAAAAAATCAGAAAAAAACGAATGAAACAAAAATTCCTAAAAATAATTATGTATTATAGATGTGTAAAATATACCCAATAATGAACCCAAATGAAATTAAACATGCAAACCGTCTCGCCTTTTCAAACTAAAGAAAATAAAAGAAGTAAAAAGTAGCTATACAATATCAAAAGACACTTTCGATGGAGTAAATTGCACTGTTTCTTTGATGATGGTTATGATGCATTTGTGGGTGTATGCTCTTAGCCTTTGCGGCCAAGTCTCCCCCTAGTAGCGAGTCTGAGGAGGTATTTGGGTGTGTCGAAGAAAGAATGTAGTTTGGCATGTCTTCTTCAGATTCAGAATCGGACAAAGATTCCAGCCGCGTGAGTTCGGGCAAAGCATCTTCATGTTCTTCGAAAGTCGTCAGAACTTCTTGGTCATCAGAAAGATCGATCACAGACATTGTGTTTTTATGCATGTAAATGGCGCCGTCTGTAATGTCTGTCTCCTCCTCTTCTTCGGAGTCTGACGTAGAGTAGTATTTGTATTCATCTTCATCCGAGGAATAATCATAGTCTTCCGAGTCTGAGTCGGAATCGGAATCGATTTCGTATTCGGTGACACTTGGACCAGTGCTCACTTCATGTGTGGCCTTTGTTGTATGTCTGATGGTCTGTGGCATAGAAAAGGAAACGGTCTTCTCTTGTTTCATTTGCTCTGTTTTCAAGGCAATATGATCCATTATGTTATCTAGCATGTTGGCCTGAAGAACCAACTCTCTTAAGGCGCTCTTCGGATTTGCTGCCTGTTTGGTGAGCTTTGATCTGACCCTGGAGGCTAGAACGTAGGAAGATGCAAATGACATGGACTCAACTGCACTCATTGTGAAGAAATAAAAAGTAAAGTGTTTCAGGAATGTGCAAGTATTTGGCAGTTCAGCTGTAAAACAATTCTTATGCAAGATGAAACCGAATTTGTCTGAGTCTGGGATGTGTTTATAAAGGTGATTAAAATAAAAAATGTCGGGGTAAAGCTGCGAACATGGTCTTTATAAATAACATTCTTCATCCAAGAAATTAGTCAGAAGTTTCGGATGACAAATGGTTCCGGTTGCTGAGAATTATGCACGATGCGTGTGTCGGAAGTGGGGGAAGCCATAGCCCAATGCGCGTTTCACAGCTTCCGAAGGGTTTTCTTTCTCGGCCGGAACCACATGGCCGGGTACCCGAATACAACTCATGGACACTTCTTCATTCTATTTTTTTTCTTGTTATGACATATAAGAAATTTCAGGATTCAGGAATGAAGATGACTATGAGTCCTCTATTTACTATGTTAATGGTTTTTTGAAGAATAAAAGTTATGTCGGTGCATTTAAATTAAATACAAAGATTCCCGAAGTTTTGCGCGAGTTTACAGTTGCTCGGAACTAACACTTTGGGAACAAACTCCGCCTGGGGCATTACGCGGCTTGAATTGATGCGTAAATGTCTGACTTACTAAGAATAAAAGTTAGTAAGACCTGACTACTACTCCTTTGTCTCTGCTCTGATAAGCTGAATTAGAAGAAGCTCAGTTTGTCATGGTGGGATCTTTAGGTGATAAAGACAAAAAGTAAGGAAATGCAAAAATAAATCACTAAAACACATTGTCATTTACGTCTCCTTTGAAGTGTTATTTTTTCACCTCACTTATTGCTGGGGTACCGCGGGATAGGGGTCCGCATTTCTAATCCATAAACCCGCAACCAGTCCGGGGAAAAAGAATACGAAATCACAGCAATGAATTCTCGCTTTTTTCTAAAAAAATATTTTCCCTTGTGTACAAGTCCGGCACCATATGGCTGATCTTTCAGAGTAGATCTACAAAATCTCAATTAATAGCAATTACCTTATTCCGAGTATGCCGAAGTTTTGAGTGACGTCAACCAAGGCCTGGCCACCATGGGCATCGCATATTCCTCGCGCGACTCCTATCAACAAATCTTCTGCATATATGTGTCAAAATTTTCTTACGGTCCGCAAAGATTGCTATTTTTTTTTCTTGAAGTTTGCTTTCGCGAATAAATTTTTGCTTTACTTTATGTCTTATGCATCGGCATTTTGCTTGTAACCGACGGAGATATGGCCGCACCAGGACAAAGCCGGTGTGAAGCCGTTATCCGGGTCTCTGTTCCCATGAGGTAAGTGACGTAATATTGCCGGCAGAGATCTACCCCATGGGAAGGCGGCATTTTATATCCACCTTATCTACCTTCAGGATTAAAGAAAGAAAATTGTAGATCCAATTTAGGGATACCCGAGTGTAAATTGCTTTATATCAAGTCTCGAGGTATTTCATTGAAGAAGCATCTTGAATAGTTATCCTTTACTTTCCAGGTGTGCAAGCACGAATCAAGTCATATTGAACTCGCGTTCACCATTTTTCTTGGTTTTCTGGAGCTAAATGATATTTCGAGTTTGTTTTAATGGCAAAGTTCATAAAAATACAAAATTTTAATTATTCAATTTTAGGCAACACCATCCTTGAGTATGAAATGTGGTCACTTTAATCTCAGATTAAAACGAATAATGATCATGCAATTCACGTGAAGCACTAATTCTGTAAGTATGCAATAGCTCTAATTTGGTAAATTGCTGTGTATTTTCTGGTCCTATACCTCCCATCTTATGTATTGCCGTTCCGTGGCCCAGAAACGTATACAATTCAAGTATATTGGGGACGGCATGCAAGAACACTGTAATACTATGTGAAATCCAATGTGACGAACAAAACTTTGGACACAAGTATTTGGAAATATTTGAGAGAAAATAGCGAACCCTCGATCATGATTTTATATTTTTTATGTCTGAGAGATACTAAGAAAATGACTAAGAAAATGACTAAGAAAATTGCGTGAACTGTCTTCATAAAATACGTTCAAACTTTGTATAGTCATAAAGTTTCTGCAAGCATGCTCCTTCCAAACTTTGAAGACAGGTCCCAATTTCTTTCGAAACAAGAAAATTCATCCGGTAGTTTCAGTGGTTATCGACATTGCTTAATAAGTATTTCTGGCGACTGAAATTTCTACACACGGTTTATTGGTACCATAATAGAAGATCCCATCATGGTATATCGAGTCGCTCCAACCAGGACAATAGAATCATATTCCAGCTGTGTGCAAGAAATTCCAACCAGTTCACAGGAATCTGGCCAATCTGCGCCATGTAGAATTGAACTCTAATAGGTGACATTCTGACAGTTATACAGTTAATTACATGACTTAAGTCCAAAAAATGATATCGATGAGTATATTGTATTATGAAGTAGTTATACACGAAGCTTAGTCGAACAAACCGAAACCCATGTCGTCGTCAGACTCCTCAGCGGCTTCCTCTTCCTTCTCCTCGGCAGCGGCTTCAGTGGCACCGCCAGCAGCGGCAGCACCAGCACCAGCAGAGGCAGCAGGGGCGGAGGCGGCGAAAGAGAACAACAACTCCTTCAAGTCCTTACCTTCCAAGGCCTTGGCGAAAACATCAGCCCAGACGTTGTCGACGGAGGCACCAGCAGCCTTGGTAACAGACAACAAGTTGTCAGCGGAGATTTCAACCCCAGCGTCGGCGAGGATCAATGCAGCGTAAGAGACGGAAGCTTCAACAGACATTATATGATGATAAAATGGTTATAGGTAAGGGTGAGGTAAATTTGAGAATCTTCTTGTTGGAGAATTTTTTTTCAGTCACGTGAGAAAGACAGTCACAACCGCGCGGCTCTCTATATGCATGAATCAACGAATTTTTTTGTTCAAGATCTGTCCGCAAGTGTTGGTGCACTGGTGTGTTATGGAGAAAGGGGCATGTTCTCATATTCACCAACAGCTTCTTCGCTTCTTCGCAGTGCATCTTGTTGCTGGTCAAATGTCTTGGGATCGATCATTTTAACATTGCTGATTCACTAAATCTTATTCAAGCATTGTTATGACTCAGTCATCGACCTATACTTTAGATAGCAAGGTGGAACTTTCACTTTATTATGTATATAAGCATATGTGTGTGAATATTAGGTTCAGAAAAATCGCTAGCAACCCTCCACATTACGGAAATTTGTATTCCCTTTGACAATGTAATATTTACTCTTTTCTTTCTCGTAATCAAGCCTTTTATTTGTGTTTTTTCTTCTTTATCGTATCGCAACGGATTTTTGCAAACACCTTTAAATCCCTGAAAGGTCCTAAATCCAACCGGCATACTCACATGAGTCCCTCACCTTAGTCGCCTGAGTTTCTTGCCTTACGATCATTATGTTCCTGCACTGCACCACCCGATCGTCCTTTCCACTATTCACTCTTTGACAACTATGTTTCGTCTTCCGGGTATATTTTTCAGGCCGACCTCAGCGTTAAAACTCGCTAAATCCTCCCAATATTCCATTGGAAGCGGTTTATTTACAAAAAGGCTCCAGCAGGTGGTTTTCCCCAGAGCAACCCGGCCTTCTTCCACCTGGGCTCACTACAATCGCCACTATGGCCGTAACAAAATTAACTGGGATTCACTTAAGAAGCCTGCTTTATTCACAGCATCTTTCTGTATTGCCACATCTTTGGCCACTCCATACTTGATGCAACTTCCTCCGCTATCATACTTCAAATCACATCCACGCTCTCTTGTGTATGCTATCATAGGATTAAATATTGCTGGGTTCTTGGCGTGGAGAAGCCCCATTGGTTCACGTTACATGACACGTTACGGTCTTTTAATGAAGAATAGTATCCGCTCGCAATGGTCTTTATTAGGCTCTGCATTCTCGCATCAGGATCCGTTCCATCTTTTATTCAACATGCTCATGCTTTACTCTTTTGGGACCTCTTTCGCCGCAGCAATAGGCGCTTCGAATTTCCTTGCCATGTACCTTAACTCCGCGGTTATATCATCTTTCGTATCTGTAGCGATCCCCACGATAATGAGAACCTCGTTGTCTGTGGCATCTTTGGGTGCTTCGGGTGCTCTTTTTGGTGTGTTTGGAGCATTTGCCTACCTAGCACCTAAGGCCCCGGTTGCTTTGTTCTTTTTACCTATTCCGGGTGGTGCATGGGTCTTGTTTTTGGGATCCGTGATTGTGAATGCTGCTGGTATAGCTCTTAAATGGGGTCGCTACGATTTCGGTGCTCACTTGGGTGGGTGCTTGGCCGGAGCTGCTTACGGGTGGTACTTCTCCAAGCTTCGTCAATCTAGGGTCACGCCACGAACTTACCGTGGCTATTGATCCATCGCGAAAATAAAGAAAATATATGTTTATTTCATAAGACCGGGTTTCTAGTAAGTACATAATCTGTTTCATCGCTGGCTTTCATAGCACAAACAATCCCGCATTTGCATGAGTGAGGTTATATTCGTTCATTTGGCCGTGCTATCGATCAAAAACCTTCAACATTAAATATCTTCAAAATATAAGATTTCTATTTTGGCCATATTATGAAAGTAGAACACTTCCCTTTTGGTCAGTTTAAATCTCCGAGTAGAGAATGCAGAAGAACTCTTACGCAAAAGAAACCGATTTCTTTGAAGGGGTAGACTCGGTGGTTGTTTCACTAGCATCAGATTTCTTAGAGTCACGAGCATTCTTTCTTCTTGCAGCTCTTGCAACATTGGCCTTATTCTTGATGTCAGCCTTCTTATTCTCTAATTTGTCCACCTTGGCTTGCTCTTTTCTTTCCATCTCCTTGCGTTTCAACTCGCGGATTTCTTCTAATCTTTTAGACTTCTCCAACTTAGACTCATTCACCTGGTCATATTTATCATTGATGCTCTTCACAAGAAGGTTGAGCTTTAAACTATCGTGATCATCGACAAACTTCTTTCCCTTCTTGCCTTTTTTCGCCTTCACTCCAGGAATCACTGCTTTGTTTAGCGTAGGAATATCAAGCTGATCTTCTCGGTACTCTTTGCCGTTTTTGGCCCCATATAACCTTATTTTAGCCTGTTGTTTCTTAACTGCTTGCTTTGAAGGTTTCTTCACCCTAGACTTCTCTGTAAGTTTAGGCTGGTTTTGTAAGAGATTCCTCGCTTGCGAATCTGTGGTTACCTCACTCTGAATAGAACGAGCCTCATTCTTCTTAGCTCTTCTTTTTGCTGTCTGGGAGGGTCCTGCTGCCATTTTATTTTGTTTTTGTTTTTGTCTAATGGTCAGAGATAAATCATTTCCAGACTTCATGTCATCTCAACCAACACGTGATGTAGCACGTGAGCATGTTCGTGATAGCGATGAGTAACCTGCAGGGTACTGCTGCTTTGTAAACATTACCATCACCATCAGAGATTGGGTACGGATATGTATTTGGAGGGAAATTGCGTGAAGGAATATTGCTGGTGAACGATATATTACACCCTTATCATTATTTCTTACCTTGCTATTAAACTATTGCGCATTCTCTACTCCCCAATCCCCGGGTGTTCAAGTACAAGACTAGAGATGCACCTTCACCACTTCTTAAAAAAGCATGTGCTCTAGTAAATAGGCCCACTTTGTGCCAAGAATGCCATATTTCTTGTGAGCTTGTGGAAAAGACAAAAAAAAGTACCCAGTATGTCGGTTGAGTTGAAATTTTTTCAAAAAGAAAACTCCGATACGGGGAGTTGAACCCCGGTCTCGACGGTGAGAGCGTCGTGTGCTAGCCGTTACACCATATCGGATTTTTATGAAAAATAAATTTTTCAACATAATTCACTCATGAAGAGCTCATTGCATAAAAGCGAGCATGCAGGAACAGCTTGTGTTGAGATGATATGCGCTTTGAACAAAAAATAGCCCCAAGCATTTAATTAAGAGCTATTAAGGGGGTTCCAATGGTGTTTTTTTCTTTGGTTTTTTATACGTGGTAAACAATACCCTCCCCAATCAGACGCAACAAAAATAATCTTTCAAACCCTCAGAACGTATCGAAGACGAGTGCGATGGTGAAAAACTCGGCAGTCTCCGAGAGATAAGGTATATGCACACCGATGGATCGTACAAAATATACCATGAAATGGAAACTGTCAAACTTCACAGAATAAGCACCAAATGGCGTCGATTGATTTCAATTGGAATGTGTTTCCTTCAACCAAGCTAGAAGAAAGACACATGGTAACTCTTTTGGGATGCATGGTTACTCCTTTCGAACTCCCTACAGAACCTATTTTGCTCTCGACCCCCATTTCATGTTCGCTGTGTTGCAGTTACATCAACTCACACATTCGAATAGATCGTGTAAATCGTATGTGGTGGTGTCCCATGTGCTCCAAAATGAGCTTCTTACCCGAAGATTTTAATTTACATGAAAAAAACTCGCCAGACCTGGAAATACCTCTTGAAATCCGACCCTCTCCACATAACACGGTTGACTACGTGCTTTCGCAAGATATTACATTGAATACCCGAACCCTGGGCGATGACTTTATCGTAACTTTTGTTATTGATGCTTACCAACATACAGAAGCTATGATGATACATGAGTTTGACGGCCTCATTGATGCTTTGGCCGAAAGTGTCTCAAGGCTTCCTGCGAATACGCAGATCCTACTCATTACTTTTAGTGATGTTGTGGAGATCCACCGCCCGGCAATCAACGACTCGATAAAATTTCTGTCTGATTCCTTGTTTGGAAACAGATCCGATACTTCTAGTATTTTCACGGACGAATCTGCTTTTCAGAACATTACCTCCAGCCTCTGCCCAAGCAGTGTTAATGACGCTGCCCATAAAGCTGATTTAGCGGGTCTGAAAATTCTTCTGAGTCCCAAAACAATCATTGATTATATAAAAGGCTTAAAGCCAAAGCTAACTCAGTCATTTAAACCACCTCGGGCTACGGGCTTGGCGATGTTTGTTGCAGTGTTGATTTGTAACAGATTGTTGCGGAATAACTCATGTGGGAAAATCATGGCTTTCTTATCAGGACCAGCAACTTTAAACCCGGGAAAAATTGTTGGCTCTAGCGAGCATATCAGATCACACAGAGATGTTGCCAATTTCCAGGCTCCACACTTCATTCCTTCCTCGAAGTTTTACAGGGCTCTCGGTTACATGTCTGTGGGATACACTTCCAAACAGGCGTACACCTCCGTTTACTCTTCTAATGGTAAGCTTGTTGATTTCTCAGTGCCTGAAAACACCCCAAAATTTTCAGTTGATCTCTATACTGGATCTCTAGACCAAGTGGGTGTTTATGAAATGAAGCCGTTGGTGGAATCCGGTGGAGGAACTATAGTTACCTCAGACAGTTTTTTGTCCAAATATTTCGTGAACGCACTTCAAGAAAACGTGCTGAATATTCTCAAAGGTAATCATATATGCAAATTGACAGTTTTATCTTCACCGGGCATAAAAGTGATGAAGTTAGTTGCAAACGGCACAGAACTTCAGTCGTCATATCAATCGGAAAAATTTACTACAATGCACCATGAGAGGATATCAGATACGGTGACGCAATTCGACTCCAGTTTGAGGAAAAAAAACATCACCAATCAATGGTATCTTGGTAGCATTTCATCCAATGACACTATTGCACTTTTCCTCGAAATGGACACCGTCTCTTCCTCTTCAAGGCTCAATTTAGATCGTGCGGCAAGTGAAGTCTTTCTTCAATTTCAATTCAAATTCTGGAACATGGCTAAAAACTGCATGATGTTAAGAATTGTTACTATCAAAAAGCAGACCACCCTCGCAATTTTAGCAGCGAACAAAGTCAAACCACTTGACGGAAAACTGAGATTGTTGAACACCAAAAGCAACATCGCGAAAGAAATGATGTGGTTGGAAGGTTTCAATGCGGAAGTTTGGATGACATTACTCACGCGTCTCCTCATCAGCAAAATTGATACCACAATTGGATATGAATCTTTCGAAGAGGTCCTGGATGTGGTTGACAAATCCTTAATTAGACTTCTCCGGTACTTTGGTGGAATTAAAATACAGTCTGGCCTCAGTGAAAACCCCCATGACGATATTAAACTGATTTATTCCATAAGTGAAAGATTTGCCAAATTACCTGCATTATCATACAGCTTACGTCGCAATCCCCAACTCATCAGCATCTTCAATAGCTCTCCAGATGAGACCGCCTACAATCATCACATTTTTCTGAAGTGCAATCCTTTCAGCTCTTGTCGAATGATCTTACCGGTACTTTACCAGGTTAAAAACGATAGTCTAGTCGGTGTGGAGTTGGAAATGAACAGTCTTACGGGCTCTTCAGAACACCTGTATTTCATTCTAGATTGTGTTGGCCAAATCATCATCTTCAACAGGTTCATTATTCCAGAGGACAAGCTTTCACTCCATCATTCAAGTAATGATCCCGAGAAAGTTTCAGAAACAAATCCAGAATTTGGCAAAGTTTTGTTTCTTGTGAAAGAAGTCTTACTTCATGGTCGATCCGCTAATTCTAGAATAATAGTTACACAGAGTGGACATTCACAAGCACGGTTTTTATTTTCCAGAATTGCATCAAAAGCTAAACAAGTCGAGCAGCAGAGACAGCAGAAGCAACCACAGAAGTCAAAATGGTGGAGCTTTCTCACAAACCTGGGACTGCAAAATATCGACATGACCGACGACATGTCGTATAACCAATTCTATGACGAACTTTTACGAAGAGTTGAGAATTTTTCGTTTGAAGATGATACATGAACTATCATCTACTCGCATATCGCAAGAATAGTAATCCCACTTTTTATTTTATTTTTGAATTCGCAGTATGATAATGTTAAAACTCGGTGTCGATGAAAGAAAGGATAGTATCGATCAAATCTTTCTGTGCACCCTTTTCTGACTTTTCCCCCACATTATGAGAGGCCCCTTTCACTACTTTGCTATGTTCACTCCAATACTTCAGGTCACATGCAGCTTTCCAGCGGTTAAGCAAGTCCTGCTTATCGACACTCTCTGGAACAAATTCATCATTTCCACTTTTTAAAACCAAGAGTGGTTTCAGGACAAGTTTAAATGTTTTGTCAAAATCAGAAGAATCTAAGTACGAGGAAAAATAGTCATCATCACCTCTTTGTCTGAGAAGTGAGTCGAATCTGTAAGCGGTGACCGCAGAGCCGAACGTGAATTTCAAAGCATATGCAGGCATGAGCTCGTTGGGTTTTCCCTCACTGATTAACTGCTGGGCCTTGGTCAATAATTCACCCAATTTCGCATCATTTTTAAACCAGGCATCCAATCCTTCGCTGTCACTTACAGGGGCTTGTAAGATCCCTGCATCAATATCCAGTATTGATTCAAAATCATCAGATTTACTGAGTTTTGTCAAGTATTCCATTGTGTCCTGGGATCCTGTGGAATGGCCCATCAAGACGACTTTTGAATCCTTGCTTCCTCGTTCAGATCTTAGGTATTTCACGAGTTTGGCCAATTCCTTGGCATCTCTTTTTAAGCTTCCCGTGCCAAAACCAAGATATGAAGAGCTGATCAAAGCTTGTACAAGTACCCATTTTTTGCCGTAACGTTGAGTGACGGCCTCGGCCAATGGGGGAACATACGGCACAGTCAAGAACCCGTCAGTCAAACCACCAATGAAAACCAAGAAGTTATCTGGCTTATTTTCCGCACCTCCGAATTCAATGCCAGATAAGTGGCTGGTATATTTATGAATCACCACGGAATGCATATCAGGAACTGTTCAGTCTGGGTTTAAGGAGCAAGAAGTCGGAAAATATTCAAGTAAATAACTCTTCTTCGTCTTTACATACCGCGCCAAGAAAGAGTTATATTGATAAGCGACAAATGTCGCGGCCAGATCTGGCAAAGGCACGTGCCCAACACTTCCCGGTTCATCGCGTGCGCGATAAGAAAGTGAAACAGTAATATAACGATATGTGATGGATTTTTGGGAAATTGTTTATAATCCTGTGTCACTATACAAGTGCTTTCGATACTAAGGGTGATGGCATTTATGATAAGACATTTATTTTTTCTAAATTGCAACTATTTATAGCAAGCTCTGATGTTTCTAGCAAAGGTGAGCGTTTTTGCTCACGTTAGAGGCCTTTTTAGGTCCTTCTTTTTTTTTTTTTTTTTTTTTTTTTTTTTTTTTTTTTTTTTTTTTTTTTTTTTTTTTTTTTTTTTTTTTTTTTTCTAATCAGAACAGTCTTTCATAATAAGCAAGGCACCTAGTGGTGCAAGGATAGCATGTATATCTAGGCCAGGAGTTAGCGTAGCGACTCGTTAGAATAATTAGGTTCAGAAGGTCGGTTCCATTCGACTTGCACGAACGGCCTTAATCCTCCCGAATTCATCAAATT